>CAKNYM010038552.1:0-31110 GCA_932195095.1 Andricus curvator | reverse complement strand
GGCGAACTATGGGCAAAAACTTGTTCAAGACTTGAGCCATGGTACTTGTGTTTTGTCCCATGGTGACCATTTCCACGCGGGTTAGAATGTTCTCTTTTGTTCACAATAATTCGAAGCCTTAGAAATTTTGAACCATTCTTATCCCACTATACTCATAAAGTTCGCGGTGGGTCACAAGACAGCGAAACCTTCGTAATCTTGACTCAATCTTGCCCCACTTTAAATTAGAATGTGCTCCGTGGATATCAAGACAGCAAAGTCTTCGCAATCTTGACCCATTCTTACACCACGCTAATTTAGAATGTTCTCGTAGGGTCACAAAACCACGAAGCCACCCCAATCTTGAATCATTCATAACACACTTTAATTAGAATGTTCTCTTTTGGTCACAATACCGCGAATGCTTAGAAATCTTGAACCATTCTTATCCCGCTATAACTCATAAAGTTCACGGTGGGTCACAAGACTGCGAAACATTCTCAATCTTGACCCATTCCTACTCCACTCTAAATTAGAATCTTTTCGGTGGGTCAGAAAACCGTAAAGCCTTTGCAATCTTGACCCCTTCTTACCCTACTCTAAATCAGAATGTTCCCATAGATCCGGTGCATCCGGGTTATCGACTCACCATTTGGAGTTGTTTTGGCTATTAGCAGAACATTTTAAAAAAGTTCTCGTAGATGACGTTTCGAAATACCTGGTGCACTATTTTACCGAATATCTTAATCGATTTTTAAGATACTTCTTCTGAATTGAAGCTTATTTTATATTATAAAATTTGCGACCATCCTTAAATTATCTAATTTCATTATAGCAAAAATGTGTTAAATACAAAAATTAATGGATAGATTTTTTAATATAAAATGAAGCTCCCTGCTTTGGGATCTGACTTTGTATCTTATAATCTCGTATTTTTAGCTTCGCAGAAATCTTTAATGGTCCACTTTTTGCTCATCTTGTCATCTTGTCATCATTGTCTGCAAAATTTCACCAGCATTTAGTTGAATTTTAACAATTTTGATTTAAAGAGGCCTCAAAGTATCTTATGCATAAGAAAAAAAGCTATACAATGTAAATCACCTTCTTTCGGCACAAAAGTTCATACTTATTCAAGCTGATGCTTAGTCAAGGTACATTATTTTTACAAACTTTGCTAAATAATTGCAATTTTCTATGAAAAAATTTTGAAAATCGAAAATGCAACTCTGTTGTAAAGCAGCGCACGGGGACCCTGAACGTGCATAATTAATTCATAGTCTATACTCAGAGAAAACTAGGGAATCAATTTTGTGTCTTTTTTTATTTATCTACTGGTCTATAACTGGATTATTACCCAAAGGAGGTTAGTCCATTTAAAGGAACAAGCTACCTTTTTAATAAGGTGTAGAAAAAATTCTCTGATTCCAGAACATAGGTAATTACTCCAATTATTTAAAATATAGACTAGACAGAAAAATTACAGAAAACTCCATTGTCAACTTTTTTCAATCACAAGAATGTAGTTTACAAAAGTTAAAATTTCAGCAAACGGAAGCTCACATAAAAAAATTTAATTTATTAAATGATAGATTTTTAGAGGAAAGAAATAGGTACAGAGACTTAAGAGTTAATAAATGGTTTAAAAATGTATCCAATGTGATAATTCCTGATGAAACAGCTGAAACCTTAGCATTGGGTACTAAATTTGGGATTTCTTATAACTCTAACAACATCCCTACTAATAATATCATTGCTAATATAGAAAATTGTATGAAAGACATTAAAGGTGATAATAAAAAATCAAATGTTCGAAAAATAGTTAGAGATTTAATTTCAAATCATAAAAAAATCATTAAATTTAAAAACTCCAATCAAATTTCAGATATTGCTACAAAATTCCAAAATGACCACAAGGATGTTATCTTTGTAAAAGCAGGCAAAATAAAATATCTTAGTGGCTGCAAATTCAGAAGAGTACAAATCAACTATTGAACATCTTTTACAGAATAATACTTTATATAAAAAAGTGAACACTAGTTTAGTTCCGTCCATAGAAGGAAAATGTAATGATATTATTTCTAGATGGGAGAAAAGAAGATACATAAATGAAAATTTAGCTTGTAAATTAAAAAACCATGGTTGTGTGACAGCAAAAGCATATGCCCTCCCCAAAGTTCACAAACCAGAATTAAAATGGAGATTAATTGTCTCTACTATTGGTTCTCCAACTTACAATTTAGCAAAATTCTTATCTAATCTCCTAAAGCCAGTATCTGGAAAAACTTATTCATTTATAAGAGATAGTTGGAGCTTTAAAGAAAAAATTAATAATTTTAATGTTCTTAACACACATTCACTTGTTTCACTATATATTGTATCTATGTTTGGTACCATTCCATTGGATTTAGTTTTGGACGTTATAGAAGAAAAATTACAAGTACATACAAATTTAACTAAAATATCAAACTCAGAGATTTTAATAGCTGTCAGAACAGTTTTTAATAATACTGTTTTTTCATATCATCAAAAATGTTATAAACAAATTTCTGGTTGTCCGATGGGTTCACCTTTATCACCTATTGCATCTAATCTTGTTTTAGAAGATGTTGAAAATAGAGCCTTATCTAAATTAAGCTTCAAACCACTTTTCTTTAAGGGTTACGTGGACGATATTTTTACTATTGCTCCTACAGATAAAATCAAGAATTAATTAACACATTCAATAGTATAGAAGAATCTCTACAGTTTACTTTGGAAATAGAAAACAATAATACTCTAAAATTTTTAGATCTATCACAAAAATTACAAATGGAAATTTAATTACTAATTGGTTTAAAAAACCGTCATGGTCAGGCCAATATTTGAATTACTATTCTCAACATCAATTTAGTCAGAAAATTGGATTAATTAAAGGCTTAATTGATAGATGTATTAAACTAAGTGACATCAATTTTAGAAAAGAAAACTTAGACCAATTAAAAATTACTTTGCAACAAAATAATTATCCACTACTGTTAATTGAAAGTGTCATCAAAGAAAGAGTACATGAAATTTACAATAGCTCAATTAAAAATAAAAAAAAGAACAAATGGCTTGAAAATCATAGACAAACTGATTTACGGGTTTCATTGCCTTATGTACAAGGTTTATCAGAAAGATTAAAGAATGCGTTAAAAAGTTTGCTATTAATTTATATTTTAGAAATGATCACATATTAAAAAAATGTTTTACTAATATAAAAGACTCTGCAAAAATTGATAATATCTCTAATGTTGTTTATTCAATAAAATGGAAAGGATGCAATTAAGTTTATATAGGCGAAACTGGTCGTCGGTTAAAAAATGGAATAACCGAACATAAAAGGGATTGTAGAATTGGCAACTTAAATACGGGCCTCTCACAACATTCTCGGAATTTTGATCATTATTTTGATTTCGATTTTAAAAATATTAAAATTCTTGCTAAGGAAAAAAAACTCTTATAAAAGAAAAATTATGGAATCAATTTTCATAAATAAATATATAAAAGTATCTATTAATTTAAAAACTGAAATTCTTAACGTGAATCAATATTATGATAGCATCATCAATTAATTTGAGTTCCGATTGTATTTAGCGCGCTTTTCATTTGAATTTGATTTTGTCCATCTATCACTACAACTTTCTTAAGCCTTATATTAATTTATTTGTTGTTTACGTCACATCAGTTTGTTAGCTGTTTTTACAGCATTTTCAAGTACAAAATGTGAACTCTTTTGAGCATATTGGGAAATTCTTTTGATCTCTATAGTTTCCCAATACTTTTTACATTTCATAATGAACTGACTTAATACGAATTTTTTAAATGTTGTCGTTCGCTTCGACGTATACTAGGATTGACTCCGAATATTGCCTCTAAGGTAAAAATTTGTTTTATACATCTAATTTTTTATTTTATTTTTAAATTGATCGTAAGACCGAAATAAAAAATGAAAACTTTGTTTTCTCTCATATTTCTGAATATACAAAAGCGATCGAAGAAAGTTCCACTTCATGATCTCTTTTGATTTCTTGAGGTTTTATTTATGGAATTTTGCTTCAGGTCATTTACTTAAAAACTCATTTTGAACATTAACCGGGAAATGACCTGGAATTTTATTGACCGGGAATTTAATTTAAAAACCGTGAATTTACTTCTGATCATAGCAAAATTCCAGAAATATAATTTCACTTGGAACAGGGAATGTTTTACATGAAATGGGAATTTTTTAAAGGAATTATAATTCGGATTGAGAAAAAAGGAATTTTTAAAAATCCCTCTTTCAAGTCAGAATTCGTCACAATTTTAAAGTTCCCTCTTCTAAATTTTAGGTAATAAAAGTACTTCAAGCAGTTTTCAGAGTAGAAGTAGAATTTCAAAGAAGAAATATTTCTGAATTATAATAGAAATTTTTTTTACATTGTTCGTTGCGAATTCATCGTTTTTTAGTTAGAAATTCAACTACTGGGTTAAAAGTTAAACTTTTGTTAAAAATTAATTTATCTTTTTTTGATGAAACTTCAACTATTTGGTTGAAAATTGATATTTTTCATTTAATAATTAAACTATTTGTTTGAAAATGTATGTACTTTGTGGAAAATTCATCTATTTTTGTAGACAATTAAACTTTATGGTTGACAATTCATCTTTTTGGCATAAAATTAAACTATTCCAGTTAAAGATTCATCATTTCAGTTGAAGATTTATCATTTTATTTGAAAATTCACCAGTTTGGTTGAAAATTAATTTCTTTAAACGAAAATTTAACTGTTCCATTCTGAGTTGAAAATTAAAATTTTCAAGTTCGGAATTCCACAATTTGGATAAAAATTTGTCTTTTTAATTGAAAATTGAACTATTCCGATGAAAATTCATGTATTTTGTTAAAAAATCGATTTTTTTTTGTTGGTAAAAAATTATCTTATTTTTCTTTGAAAGTTAATATTCTTGTTTAAAAATTCTTCTTTTCGGTTAAAAATTCAAGTATTCCAGTCAAATATTTATTATTTTAGTTGAAAATTCATCTTTTAGGTTTGAAATAAAATTATTTGGTTGAAAGTTAAGCTCTTTTGTTAAAAATTAATTTTTTTTTAGTTGAAAATCCATCGTTTTAATTAAAAATTAATTTCTTTGGTTGAAAAATAAGCTGTTTCATTGAAAATTTGTTTTTTCTTTGGATGTTTTTTGGTTGAAAATTAATCTTTTTGGTCAAAAATTCAATTATTCTAGTTAATGATTCATCATTTCAGTTAAAAATTCATCTTTATGGTTTGAAATTCAACTATTGCAGTTAAATATTTACAATTTGATTTGAAAATTCATCACTCTGTTTGAAAATGTAACTATTATTTTGAAAGTTAGTTTTTGTTGTTGTTAAAAGTTAGTTTTTTTTGTTGAAACTAATTTTTTTAACTGAAAATTTAACTTATTCCAATTGAAAATTCCATAGTTGTTGTTGAAAATTCATCTGTTTGGTTAAACATTAATTTTTTTAACTTGAAATTTAATTATTAAAGTTTTGGTTGACAATTTATCTTTTTTAGTAAAAATTAATTTTTTGGTTTGAAAATTGAACTATTTCAGTTAAAGATTCATTGTTTTAGTTGAAAACTCTTATGTTTGGTTTACAAATAATTTTTTTAAACTAAAAATGTTACTATTCCATTTTCGATTGAAAATTATTATTTTTTCAGTTCAAAATTTAACTATTTGATTGCAAATTTGTCCTCTTTTATTAAAACTTCAAACCTTTCTTTAAAAGTTAATGTATTTGGTTGAAAAATGGTATTTTTGGTTTAAAATTTAACTATTCCAGATAAAGATTCATAATTTGATTTGAAAATTCATCACTTTGGTTGAAAATTGAACTATTTTATTGAAAATCCGTTTTTTTTGTTGAAAATTAATTTTTTCAACTGAAAGTTTAACTATTCCATTTTTTTGTAAAAAATTGATATTTTTTAGTGGAAAATTTAAGTTTTTTTTTTCAAATTCATTTATTTTGCAACGTTTTGCTCTGTTGTGTTAAAAGATGTTTAGAACGAACGTCATGAATTAAAATAAATGTTTGCGTTTTGCGGCAAATATAAATATGTTACTTTGAGTTGACCGGGAAAATTGAAAAACTTGACCGGGGAAAACCGGGAAATGACCGGGAATTTGAAATCGTCCGCCGAATCGCCACCCTGATTAATTATGTTCTAAATTATGTTCGCTCTCTTGATCAATGTAACAACTGAAAAACTATTGAATTGCTTTCAATATACGTATTGTTCAATTAATGGTACACTGTAAAAAAATCGTTTGTGATATTTACAATTAGATTGTAATTTCACGAGCAGTGTATTTCCAATTACAATGTATAACCTGGTAAATTTACCAATGTCGCTCAGAAATTCACGATCTAGTCCAATTTCACCCCATGGAACAGTATGAAATAACTGTCCGATGTAAAATTACTATGTCTGACGATGGAAATTATTCGATCAGTGTGGCACGTAGTCAATTTACGCGAGTGAATAAATTTTAATGAGCTTATAAATTAACACTTTTTTTGGTAAAGTTGCAGTATCTAGCATAATTTCACAAACGGGTAGTATTGTTACGTCTTGGCATCCTGAGAAATTACAAACAGGACATAAATCGACAATCCATCAACAAACTGACAGAAAGAGATGGTGCGTTGTACTTTATCATAAAATTACGTCTCAGGGCCTCTAATATTGCTCTAATAGTGATGAGTTCTATGTGAATAAAAAAAATATGCCTTTTTTATTCAAAACGATATCTAAGAAAAGTAATATGCGCTTTATTTATCCTGCTAGAGTGTTTAAAAATTTATAACCTCACGAACATAACCTCAACATTGAAATATGGTCCTGGGAATTTACGTCCTGCATTTTTATGTACAAAAGTGTGTAAACTTACATCGTCGCACGCAGATCGAATAATTTCCATCGTGGCACGATGTAAAATTACACCAACTTTTTTTACAGTGTAGGTATTTTTTGCAATAGTTTTAGGGAAAATTATGACACTGTTTGACCTGGATGAGTTTTTATTAATGAATTAAAAAACTAGACGATTTCCTCTTAAAAATCGCAATTTTTTAACAGCAATTCATGAAGAGAACACACAAAACTAATAGAGTATCAAGTTGATACGGCAAATAGATCAAAAGGATGCAACGTTTTGATATCTATATTCATGATCAACTTGATTCAAATTTCGAGATCAATTATCTGCCATTAAATTTTAACTACCTTCGAAAACCAATTAGGTTGTCTGAAATTGCAGTTATGAACACAACTTCCTTGATGAAGGTGTATTTGAAACATTTTGACTACCGGGTTTAATTCTTAGAATGACGAGACCTTCGAAAACGGATCAAGGTGTTTTAAATTTCAGTTACGAACACAACTTTCCCGAGGAAGATGTATTTTAAACACCTGAACTACCGAGTTTACTTTTTGAAATGACGAGAGCTTCGAAAACCCATGAGGTTATCTAAAATTTTAGTTATGAACACAACTTCCTCCAGGAAGATGTATTTTGAACACCTGTACTATTATTAACGCCATCAATCACTTTATTATTTCAATCATTATTTTTCAACTCTAAATAATTCTCTGTGTTCAGAATAACATTAAAAAAAAACGCTTCCTTTCTCGGTCTACTTTCATCAACCCACTCTTGTCATTCTGTTTTGCATACTGATGCTAGTACGCCCTGAAGTTGTGCTCATTAATTTTTATTGACCCTCTAAAGCGAACCTTTTTGATTTCAAGAGATCTAACTTCGATATAGGTAATGCACAAAACGAAGTGTCTCGTCGTCCTGAAATTCGGGATGAGTAGTTAAATATTTTTCATAAGCTTGGCTAGTCTAGCTGGGACGATTAGTCTATCCCCTTTTCCAACACCCTGATTTTTTCGGGACGACTAGACGCAGCCTAAACAAAAACTAACCAGGATTTCGAAAAAATAACCAAAATATTCGTAAGCAGGGGACTTTTTTACCTTTTGAACAAAAGGCATCTCAATTACTCCTTCTTCTTCTTTGCTTGTGGCCTCTTAGATTCAATAAGCCATGTTAGTAAAACTAACCGTTAGTGCTCTTAGGAGCTATATAGTTCTTAATAGTAACGATAGTAATTGTAAGCCCTACAAGTAAAAGTAGTCACATTTACCATCAATGTATTTTCCAATAAATAAAAGTAGTCAAGGTTACAAGTTTTGTTCCTTGGCTATATTGGCAGAACTGATACCTGAGCAGTGCTGCCAATATTCGGGCCAAAATATCGCGTCAAATTCACGATCTTCGTCATTTTTAGTATTTCGGAGGTGTTGAAGAAGTCATTCACATTGTTTATTTATTTAAATATACTGGAAGTTCCGAATCTGCTGGAAACTTGGAGTTCAGGATATGACTTCAAAAAAGACAAAAGTAAGTAAAACTGGTTAATCTCTTGTGTTTCTATTGCTCTTTATATCTAGTAGCTTTAGAGTCTCATTCACACATTCCCACCATTCTTTCCTCGGTCTGCCTCTGAGTACGCTATCATTCTCTTTACCTAAATACACATGTATCGTCAATCGTTCTCCTTTCTTTCTTTCAACATTACCAAACAATTTCAACATATTACTTTTACTCTTGTCATGCAGTGTTTCTTGTACACCACATTCCTTGAGAATCCTCTCATTACTCACTTAGTCCATTCATTTTTAACGCATACATATATTCCGCAGTGATTTTATGCCAACGACATTAACCTTACTCTTATTTCTTGTTTTCTTTAGTCTCAAACTGTTTTTTGTGATTTATGTCAAGCTAAATATCTGATCCGCACATGATCTTCTTGGCATAAATCAACATTGGACTGACAGCTGACAGCTCTATAATCTCGGCACATAGATTCATCAACTCTCGCTCAGCCTTTCAGACTCTTTTTTCCTCCATCCTTGACCTAGGTTCATTTTTGAAATTAAGAGGTAATGATCCGGTCCACATTCAGAACCTCTCACAATCCTTCTATCTCTTACCAGCTCTCTCAGTCTCTCATCCGCAACAATAAAGTCAATCATACTTCTACCTCTGTACCAAGTTAACAAGTGGATCGTGCTATGCCTGAACTAAGTATTTGTAATAAACGAGCCCTGTTCTAAAACTAAGTAAAACCAATCTGCTCCCGTTGTTATTCGTTTTTGGATCTCCGAAA
Organism: Andricus curvator; assembly: GCA_932195095.1. NCBI lineage: Eukaryota > Metazoa > Arthropoda > Insecta > Hymenoptera > Cynipidae > Andricus > Andricus curvator. The sequence goes on along the minus strand of CAKNYM010038552.1, from coordinate 21,896 downwards.
TGACCTGACAACTTGTCCGTACCTTCGCGTTGCATTCCAACCCATCCATGCATGTCCCCTAGTAGAATGATTCTTTCCCCTTGTTCGCAAGTACCTACAATATCATTTAAAGGATCCAGAAAGTGTATTTTACTTCACTTCTTTCACCATCAGCTGGACCGTAGCACGTTATTATAAAAAATCTTGTAATTCCCACTTTCACTTCAACCCGCAACGACCTGGGAGATACATTTTTACACTCGATCACATGCTGTTTTGCTCTCTCATTCATAATCAGATCGACTCCTTGGCTACCATGTAAATTACTATCTACCCTTGACAAAAGTTCGAGTCTTTTTTTTAACTCTTGATTTTTTAATCACTCTTCTGTCGTATCCTTTGTCGCAAGCTTCCTTACGTGCATTATTTATCACAATTGTCTTTATATAATAAATTTATAATCCAAAGCTAATCCATGTGCTATTGTTTGTATTATTCATTGTTTAAAGTATACACCCAACTGCCAACTTGATGCGAGAAATATATGTTGTGAGTAAAAATCATGTCCAAAATAATTAGAAAATTCGTTGTAAGGTAATGAGTCCAGTTATAATGTCAGTCCAACCCGACTTCGGTCATTAGTTTCTTTAAAATATTAGACTTCATTATTTCATCAAGATTGTCAGAGTAAAGTGTTTCGTCATACACGAACAGTCCATGAAAGATTAATTTATGTGTTTAAAATTCAGATAAGATTGGGTGCGAAATTTTTACAAGGTTGTACGGCTCTTTAGCTCGTCACTACTAATAAAGTTAGATGCTTCTAATATTATATTAAATCATTATAACATCTCTGTACCATTTAGAAGTGCGGTTGAGATAGCAGATATACTGAAACGTCTTGTAGAATACTTAATGTATAGTTACAACTTTCAAGAAATTCTCTATAAAAACTTACTCTGTTTATGCGAAAAAAATGCGGATCATCACCGGTACTTTGCTTTTCGCTTTAGCGGTGGTCCTCGATCATATGGGTAAATATATAATGAAATACATTTTTTAAATCGCGTTTCGATAGTAGAATGCACTGTTAAAACTCGGAGTTAAAGTAAATATCTTGGACCCTATAAAATTTCCATCATATTGATAGGGGTTCTATACAATTACAGTATACACATTTTAATACATATTCTTAGGGTACCAATATGAAAGACAAACTCAGTAACCAGATTAATCCAACCAAAGTTAAAAAATTGAAATAATTTTCATAACTCACAAGGGGAGCTTTAGGTACGCTTTTTTTGTTTGAATTGATACCCTCCTCAATGAAAGGTACGTACCAGAGGTTTTCTGAGAAAAATCAAGAAGACGTAATTTTGACCCATTTTCGAGAAAAATGAATTTTAAAAATTGCGAACGGTTGGTCATCGAGCCAGTGTAACAGAATTTCGAAGCGTCTGTAGCTCGCTTAATGATTATTTCTTCCTAACTTTCAATAAAAACTCTGTTTATCGTATTTTTATCATCACTCGTTTGGACAATTGTGCATTTTATTAAATTCTTCATTCTTCAATAGTTTCTAGTATTTAAATTTTCTAATTAAAGTAGGAACAAAATGTTTCAAATACAAATTTCAATAATAAATACGAAATACCAGTGGATGCAGTGACTCATTTAATAGATTCCTACTTTAATTTAAAAACATGAATACTGGAAACTATTGAAGAATAAAGAGTTTTAATAAAATACAAAATTTTCCAAACGAGTTATAATAAAAATACGATAAACAGAGTTTTTATTGAAAATAAGGAATTAATAATCATTAAATGGTATAATTTTATTAAATGTTATTCAAAAATGGAATGAACAAGAATTTTGATGATTAAAATAAAATAAAAATAAAGTACGGTTGGCGAGAATCGAACGCGCAACCTTGCGGCTATCAGCCGAGCGCTCTACCAGGGAGCTACCGATGCTTCACAATACTTTTACACCGGCTCGATGACCATCCATTCGCAATTTTTAAAATGCGTTTTTCTCAGAAAACCTCTGGTACGTACCTTTCATAGTAGAGTATCAATTCAAACAAAAAAAAGAAGCGAACCTAAAGGTCCCCTTGTCAAAATAAAATTTGCTTAAGAGTCTCTGAATATTCTGTCAATGATTCTGGCAGATGACGAAAAGACTTGAAAATTGTTTAAATGGAATTTTTAAATTCGATGAAAATTAAAAAAGTTAAGTGCTTTTAAATATTCTGAAATTTTTTAAAAATTAGAAGAAGAAAAGCGATTTTTTTGATAGATTAAGAAATTTCAATCGATATTTTTAATAAATATCAAACACTTTTGAAAAATTGCACAATAAAATTTAACGATTAGACAGTCGTGCCCCGGCACGCAGGGCCAGTTTGAAGAAATACAGCTTGTTGGTATACAATAATTTGGGACACGAAATTTAAAAAATTTGGATGAATTCCACATCTCATTAAGTTTTTTTACAGAGCAATGAATGTTGACCGGTCAGCCCTGCTCCGCTATACCCTACTGGTCCTCTAACGACTTCAAGTATTGGTCGATAAACAATTTTGAAGTGCCTAATTTTTGGAATTTTCGAAATACCTAATATAGCGTCGGGTAAAGGAGCACTTCCGCAGAAAATCCTGAAAATTTTATTTTTCTCCGGTCTCTTAAATTTTTTGTGATATAATTCAATATTTTGGACATTTGTTGTAGATGTCCAACTTGAAATGTCTAGTGTTTGGAATGAAGAAACAGATTTACGATTATTCTGTTGCCGTCTAACTGAATCTCTCAGAATCTGGGGCAACAAAAATGAACCCCACTTGCTGAAAAGGAACCCAAAACGATAAATGAGCTCTAAGTGATACCTTAGTCGGTGTTCTAAAGGATCCCAATTGTAATTGAGCCTATTTATAAGGAACCTTTTTTTCGCTTTGCCCACTTTGACATTTTGTTTACTTAATATCATAATTTTTACCTTAAAGCACACATGTAATCGAACTCTGATGAACATAACCTAATGAAGATAATTAAAGTACACAATATTTCCGCAATTTAAATAGATATAATGACTTTATAAATATAATTGGCCGGTTATGTAGCAAAGTTGTCAACATAAAGGCATATTCATATGCAAGAATCGTTTCGTCTCAAGTCATCGGTCGATAACTGTAAATCTATCCCTAACTTACCAGCCCTACTTTGCAAGCGGTTGGTTTGTGAATGCGCCTCCATGTTGTTCTATAATAGTGCGCTCTAAAGGAACCCTTTTGGCTCTCTACAGGTATCTATTGGAGCTCAAGTTCTAAGGGATACCAACTTTTATTTGAGCCGCACCTTTAGTGAACCGCCAGTTTTTTCTGTGTATTTACATAACATAAAACGTTACTTGTTTCTATTTTTCCTTACAGAATTGATAAGTTCTCAACTATCTCTCGGAGAAAAGAGAATACTTAACTTCTTGGATGGAGAAAGCAGAGGAGGACCCAGAGGAAGAGAAGGAATGGGCGGTGATAATCGTATAAGGTTGTCACAATATCGACCTCAACGCCGCATACCAGCATTATCCTCGTTACGGAGATTCGTTAATTACGATTGGGTGTATATCGACTCAAGTGTAACATTAGTAAAAAGAGGTCCTTTCACCATTGGATGGGACAATATCGGTCGCGTTGACGAAGTAATAAGTGAGGCATGGAGAGTGGTTGTATATGATGAAGTACTCGAATGCCTAACGCCAATACACCCGAATTTGCGATATCACATGGGTGTGGGTCGTGAAGTCGACTTGCACTATGGACCTCCTTACCTGACGTACAGTAGCTCTGACTCCTATGGCCGCGATTCCGATAATTCCGACAACGAAGATATTTCAAGCACCTTCAACAGTCCAGATCGCCTTCCAAGCAATCGAAGAACCAAAGGAAGACCCTAATCCTGTTTAGCCGTACTAGACAGTCCAGTAAAATATGAGCCAACTCGTTGTCCAGTTAAACACGCCAGACAGTCTAGTTAAACTCTGTCTAGTTAGAATTACAATACATGTGGTATAAGTTACGCGTATTTCACCATTCCACCAAGCATCACCAGTCATTCTTCCTACAACCACAGTACCACACACTTCAGTTTCACTCCTAACAACGATTTCCAACGTTTCCCAAATTGTCCTATCTAGGCGTTCATTCATCTTATTTTTAAATTCTATTCGCACTTCTGGTTTCTGAAAATTCTCTATCATGATTCGGGTCTGCTTCGTCCTTTTAGTTCTTTTTCTCCTTTATCCTTGACCTAGGTTCATTAATGAAACTAAGAGGTAATGATCCGTTCCACATTCAGAACCTCTCATAACCCTTGTGTCGCTTACTAGCCGTCTTAGTTTCTTATCCGCAACAATAAAGTCAATTATATGGTGGCTTTCACCTCTGTACCCAGTGTTCAAGTGGATCATTTTTTGCCTGAACCAAGTATTTGTAATAAACAAGTCCTGTTCTGAACATAAGCTAACCAATTTGCCTCCGTTATTATTCGTTTTTGAATCTCCGAAATGACCTAACATCCTGTTCGTACCTTTTCGTTGCACTCCAACCCATCCACTCACGTCTTCTAGTACAATGATTCTATTTCCTTATTCGCAAGGTCCTAGAATATCATTTAAAGTGTCCCAAAAAGCGTCTTTTACTTCACTTCTATTACCATCAACTGGATCGTAGCACGCTGTAATAGATGAACTTCTGACTCCCACTTTCATTCTAACTTACAACAATCTGGGAGATATAAATTTATACTCTATGACATGCTGTTTTGCTCTTTCATTCATAATCAGACCGACTCCTTGGCTACCAGGTTAATCACTATCTACTCCAAACAATAGTTCAAGGCTTTTTTTAAATCTCCATTTTTTATCACTTTTCTGTCGCATCCCTTTCTCTTTGTTTCACGTACACATGAAGCTCTGAGTCATATGTCTGCGATTCCGATAATTCCGATAATTCCAGCACCTTCAACAGTCCAGATCGCTTTCCAAGCAATCGAAGAACCAAAGGAAGCCGCACGTAAATAAGGTCCTGAAGGATCGTGTATCAATTACATAAAGTCTTTTGGATGCGGGGGTAGGTCAACGTTTTTTCTATACTATCTTAAATGGGGAAGGGGGGGGGGGCCGGCCCACGTGGCCAAACCCATTTCTTACGTAAGATATTTTCAGTTCTGAAAATCACTATAAACACAAAAGTTAAAAATATTTTATTGTAAACATCTGTTTGTCAGCGCATTAAATGTAAAAAACATGTATGTTACTATACGGATTGCTTGTAATTTACCTAATAATATTAGTAGTACCTAGAATTATTAGTATTAATATTAACTGCAATAATCATAAATTCACCAAATAATAATAAATGAATAAACAAATAACCGAAGCATCCACAAATTATGTGAGGTTTTTTTCTTTTTTTCCAAAAAAATTGTACTAAGATTTTATAAACTTGGAGAATAAAATGTGTTAACGACAATAAGTATTCATTTTTGCAAACGTACAATTTTATAATTTCTTCAGGACCTAATTTTTGCGTAGTCCGACACCTTATATTTAAAGCAAAATTTCCAGTTTTTTAACTTAATATTTTATAATTATTAAAAATGAACTGCAATGTTTTTTGAAACTATTAATCTTTAGTCTATAAATGGTCGAAAATGTAACAATTAGGTAGAAACTGAACTATTTGATCGAAAGTTAAACTACTATGCTGAAAATTTATTTCTTAGTTGAAAATTCAGCATTTTAGTGAAAAATTGATCATTTTTAGTTGAAAATTCAATTATTAAATAGAAAAATAATCCTTTTGGTTAAAAAATTTATTTATTTGGTTAAAAATTTATTTATTTGATTGAAAATTTATTTATTTGGTTGAAATTTCTTGTATTATGTTGAAAAATCCATTTTTTAAAGAAAACTAATCCGCTTGGTTGAAAACTTAACTATTTGGCTAAAAGTATTGAAAATAATTCTGTTTTAGTTGAAGATTCAAGTATTCTGTTGGAAATTCGTCCTTTTAGATTAAATTGAACTGTTTCTAATTTAAAATAAAAATATTTTTTGATTGAAATATAATCTATTGCATTTTTTGTTGAAAATTCATCTCTTGGGTTAAAAATTGTTCTAATTTGTCGAAAATTTGTTTTTTGGTGTAAAATTAATTATTGTAAATGAAAATTAAACTATTCGGTTAAAAATGTATTTGTTTGGTTTGAAATTTATGAAATTGGTTGAAAATCAACTATTCGTAATTTTGTGTTATGATTTTATTTAAATTCGTCCTTTTTCTCAGAAGATTAATCTTCTTGGTTGACGATTCAACTAGTTGGTTGGAAATTTATGTATTTTGTTGATAATTCATCTTTTTTAGTAGAAGATTCATCTTTTTGGTTGATAATAATTCACTCATTTAGTTTAAAATTTAACATTTTGGATGTCATTTTTTTCATTGACTAAAAAATATTTTTTAATTGAAAATTAAACTCTCGTTGAAAATTCTTCCTTTTTATTTGAAAATGTATCTCTAACGGTAGAAATTTAATCTTTTCTGGTTAAAGATATAACTGCTTGCTTGAACATTAATCTGCTTTGGTTGAGGATTCAACTATTTTGTTGAAGATTCGTCTTTTTTGTTGCATTCAACTCAACAGTTTTTGATTTAAAAATAAAATCTTTTCTTATTGGTTAAAATATATGAACCATCACACTTTTTATTGAGAATTCATATTTTTTTATTGAAAATTCAACTACTTGGTTGAAAGTTGAGCTACTTTGTTAATTCATAAGAAACAGGAGTTTTACCACCAGTTGTTTTTCAGTGTTGATATAGAAAATATCTCGATAATTGAATTATAAATTTTGTACTAATCTTTAGTGGACCACTTTTCGCTAATAAAATTTGCAAAATCTCACTATAAGGAAAATATACAACCGCAAATATTTTGAAAATCGAAAACTGAACTCTATTGAAAAGTAGCGCATGAGGACCTTGAATATGCATAATTAATTTATAGCCATACAAAGAAAAAACTAGGGAATCAATTTTGTTTTAGGTCATTCTCTTACAAACTCATTTTGAACTTCAATTATGTTCACGCTCTTGATCAATGTGAAAACTGAAGAACAATTAAATTGCTTTCAATATTTTTATTGCCCAATATGAAGCAATTATGGTTCATATATTTTTTGATGTTATGGGGTTTGACCAGATAACTGTCGTAAATAATTTGACGTTAATTCTTTTTTTCCTACTGGCCTAAAATCAATATTTTGTTAATATTGATTTTTATCTCTAAGTTGTGAAAAAATGACTTTCTATGCCCGGCTGGGAGCCAACTCGCCTACGACTCGCCTACAACTCCCCTTCGATTTGCCTCTGGCTCGTACAGCAAACTGCAGACTCGTGTGGAACTGCCTACTTTCTGCACTTGTAGCACAAGATACTATTGTTTGGGAAATAGTATACTATTTTTCTTCATCCCCAGCCGAAAGTACGTTTGATAATTAATGTTAATTAATCTTTTTCAAAATGCATGGACGTGAAGGAAGCTAGAGTAGTATGCCAGGACAGAAAAGTGTGGCGACAAATAGTTTGTAAACAGAGTGACAATAGAATGAATGAAGCCTGAAACAAAGACCTTAGATTCTAATGGGCCCAAGTGGGGAACCATACATAACAATTTTGTGAGGCTCTTCACTTGGGGTGATCGCTAGAGAGATTGATCAGCAACCTGGGTCGGAGCAGTGTTGCGGAATAAACGTGTCATTTGAATAAATGACACGAGAATTCCAGATCAATCTAAAACATATATACCTAACATCTATATACCTATCTACTTTACACCTATATACCTATCTAACTTATACCTATATACCAATACATATACCTATACCAATACACCCATATACCCAATACTATTTTCCAACCGAGCAAGTCACGCCTACCCCGAAAGGGAAATGGCTTAATGGTATAATAATAATAATCTTTTTCTTTTGTGGCCTGCATCAGCACGCGCGCCACCTCGCGTAGCGCCGCTGCTCCTCTCGGGTCAGCTGAGCGGATGCATGGGATTCGGTCGCCCGCCCGACTTTTGCAAAGCCGAGGCGGAGCCGAGGTTTTACTGGTCGGGGCGGGTATCAAAAACACATTTTTTATTTTTTATGTTTTCTTAATACTTCTTCTTCGTCCGCCAGAGGAGGAAGAACCATTTTTTAGGTCTTGTGCCGTCTTTTAATGCACAAAAATCGCAACGACGCTAATCGATCAGTTTTGAGGTTGAACACACCAACGGTCTCTTTTTTCCATTCACCTGTCAAGATAAATATTCTTCAGAGGCTAAGTACACAATAACACAATACTGAGCAGAAATGCAGCCGGGAAGACGTACTTTCGGCTAGGGGATGAAGAAAAATAACTTTTTTTTGGTAGAGATGGGATTAGCTGCGTCAACTACTTCGATGGTAAAACTAACTAACCAGTGTTGTGCTGCAACAAGTCGCCGTTAGTGCTCTTACGACCTACAATGTATTTTACAACAAATAAAAGTAATGAAAGTTACAAGTTTAGTTCCTAGGCTATATTGGCAGAACTGAAACCTGAGCAGTGTTATCGACATTCGGGCCAAAATGTAGCGTTATGTTCACGATCATCGCCATTTTTAGTATTTCGGAGGTGTTGAAGAAGTTGTTCACATTGTTTATTTATTTAAATATACTGGATGTTCAGAATGTGCTGGAAACGTGGAGTTCAGGATATTACTTCAAAAAAGACCAAAGTAAGTAAAAAATAGTCAAGATCTTGTGTTTCTATTGCTCTTTATATCTTCTCGATGTAGAGTCTCATTCACACATTCCCACCATTCTTTACTCGGTCTGCCTCTGGCTACGCTACCATTCACTTCAACTAAATATACTTGTTTCGTCAAACATTATCCTTCTTTCAGTCTGGTCAAACAGTGATTCCTCAACCCCACGTTTTTTGACTATCCTCTCATCACCGACTTTGTCCATTAGAATAGTGGGTGCAAGTACATAATTATATATTGCAATTTTAGCTTTATTTGTTACATTTTTACTTCTGGTAATGGATCCTACACTGGCGAGAACCTTCCTACCATAATTTATACGCCTGGCTATCTCTGCGTCGATCTTTGTGTTAATAGTAAATAAACTTTCAAGATACAAATAATTATCAACTTTTTCTATCCTATTTTCTTCTAAGACAACGTTGCATACTGTTTTCTCACCACTTCCTTCAACCACCACAATTTTTTTTTATTCTCGTTAATCTTCATGCTATCAATCTATTTTCTGTGATCTGTACCAAAATAAATATCTGATCCGTACATGTTCTTCCATGCATAAATCCATATTGGACTTCTCAGTTCTTCTCTTCTGTTATTTTCGTTACCTTACGAATAAGTGTTTTTGAATATATTTTGCCTGTGGTACTTAGTAAGCTGAACGCTGTATAATTATTGCAGTTACCTTTGTCACCCTTTCCTTTGTAAATTAGAACGTTAATTTCCTTTTTCCAGTCATTTGTGTTAACAGTTCAGGTGTTTGATGAACTTTTTCTCCTTTTGAAACGAGGATTTGTACGGTCTCAGGATCTTCGAATGCTGATAAGCATTCTGCTCGGCACGATTGATGATAAAACTCAATAGTCTTAAATTAAGAACCGTGAATTTTTAATTTATTTAAATAATATCACAGTCTACTGATATAATGATGTTGAGAAAAGTCAAAGAACCAAACGATATTGGCTTATGGTGTAACTAGCGAGGTTTTTTCGACCAACAAAAAATAATAACCGTTTTTCCATAGACAGCGGAAGATGACAACAGATTGTCTCGCGAAAAACATGCAGGATGACTTACAACTATTTCGCGACATACACAGCAGAAGACACAGACACCAGTACACACCACCCTTCCACTCCAGCACATTCGGGCACTCTAGTTTAGATTCGCGAACCCAAATCAAATCCTAGACCCAATCCAAATCCTGATACATTTACAACTTTCCCAATCTCGGCAAATAGATTCATCAACTAGCTCAGCTTTTCAGAAAAATATTCATCATCGCTTTTAAGAATGTCAGCGGTAAAACCATCCACATCAACATTCTTACCATTTTTTAAGTTTTTAATTATAGCCTGAGTCTCAGAGGTACAGATTCTGTCATTAGGGTTTTCCAACGTATCGTCTTTCTATGTCGCAGTTGTTATACTTTATAGCATACCTCCATATAATTTCTTGTAAAAGTCACTAAAACCTTCTTTTGCTCCGTCCGTATCCTATACCATTCCTTATTTCAACTAACTTTGTACTACTTCTTTCTTTCTTTCTTTGTTAGCGCGCTTGGCCCATTTCCTTTGATTTGACGCTTGCTTTTCTTAACTAATATTTTTACTTTTCTGTTTTTATCCCTCACGGATTAAAAGATCTAGTTGGGGTAACAAGGATCCTGGATAGCCGTATACTAGACAGTCTAGTAAAATATGAGCCAACTCGCTGTCTAGTTAAACACGCCAGACAGTCTAGTTAAACTCTGTCTAGTTAGAATTACGAGACATGTGGTATAAGTTACGCGTATTTCACCATTCCACCAAGCATCACCAGTCATTCTTCCTACAACCACAGTACCACACACTTCAGTTGCACTCCTAACAACGATTTCCAACGTTTCCCAAATTGTCATATCTAGGCGTTCGTTCATCTTATTTTTAAATTCTATTCGTACTTCTGGTTTCTGAAAATTCTCTATCATGATTCGCGTCTGCTTCGTCTTTTTAGTTCTTTTTCTCCTTTATCCTTGACCTAGGTTCATTTTTTAATCAAAGAGCTAATGATCCGCAAGCCGCCTTAGTTTCTTATCCGCAACAATAAAGTCAATTGTATGGTGGCTTTCACCTCTGCATCTAGTGTTCAAGTGGATCATTTTTTGCCTGAACCAAGTATTTGTAATAAACAAGTCCTGCTCTGAACATAAGTTAACCAATTGGCCTCCGTTATTATTCGTTTTTGAATCTCCGAAATGACCTAAAATCCTGTTCGTACCTTTTCGTTGCACTCCAACCCATCCACTCACGTCTTCTAGTAGAATGATTCTATTTCCTTATTTGCAAGGACCTAGAATATCATTTAAAGTGTCCCACAAAGCGTCTTTCACTTCACTTTGATTACCATCAACTGGAGCGTAGCACGCTGTAATAACTGGACTTTTGATTCCCACTTTCATTCTAACTTACAACAATCTGGGAGATATAAATTTATACTCCATGGCATGCTGTTTTGCTCTTTCATTCATAATCAGACCGACTACTTGGCTACCATGTGATTCACTATCTACTCCTAACAATAGTTCGAGGCTCTTTTTAAATCTCCATTTTTTATCACTTTTCTGTCGCATCCCTTTCTGAAACTATTTTCTGGGGGCATGCCCTTTCGTCAACCAAAGTTACAATCCAATCCAAGGCTATGCTATTGTTTGCATAGCAACTACCAACTTGATGCGAAATAGTATATTGTGTATCAAGGGAAAAATAGCCGTACGCCCTTGATACACACCATACTTTTTGTCCTACCCTCCGTGAAAACAAGCATGTTCAGCAGATAGAGGATGTTTGGTGTACTTGGCAATTTTAGATTATAAGTGAAAGAAAGAAATAGCGTACTTTGCAGAAGGGAGACTGTGGGGTGCAGCGATACAATGTTTTTTAAGATAAAGATCATTTCCTTTATATTCTCACTTGCGTAGTGCAGTGGATGTGTAGCGGGCGTAAAGTTTTATGTAGCGGACGTAAAGTGTTATTTAGCGGGCGTAAAGTGTTATTTAGCGGGCTTAAAGTTTCACGTTGGCCCGGCGGCGGAGTGCGCATGTGCGAACGTCACTGGGCGCGTTTTCAATGGGGGTCGGACAAAAAATATATTTTGTGAGTGAAAATCATGTCCAAAATAATTAGAAAATACGTCGTAAAATGGTGAGTCAAGTTATAATGTCAGTCTACCCCGACTTCGGTCATTCGCAAGGAAGTATGGGGACAATACTAGAAACGAAATAGTCATAATTGAATTATGTTGCATACTGAAAAGGGCACCAGTCTTCTGCAGTTTATCAATAAATGAGAAAATCTGTACATTTCCCCAAGTTCCCGAAAATTTTCAAAAATTTCATAAATTTTGACAAATTTCCATTAATTTCATAAATTTTAATAGTTTAATAAATTTAAAGCATGAAAATTGTCCTTTTAAATCTAAAATTAAGTTTCTCTAAAATATTAGTCTTCATTGCTTTATCAAAATTGTCAGAATAAAGCGTTTCGTAATATATCAACGGTCTCTGAAAGATTACTTTATTAGTTTAAGAGGTAGATAAAATTTGGTGCGACATTTGTACAAGGTTTTACGTCTATTTAGCGCGTGACTACTGATAATGTTAGATGCTTCTAATATTATATCAAGGCAATGTTCAAGAACTTTTCTATAAAAACTTTCTCTGTTTATAAGAAAAAAAATGAGAATCATTACCGGTACATTGCTTTTCGCTTTAATGTTGGTCCTCAATCATATTGGTAAATATATAATTAAATACATTGTTTAAATCGCGTTTCGATTTTAGTATACACTGATAAAATTGGAATTAATTTAACACTGTATATTTTATTAATTTTAATTAGAAAATTTTGGTTTCTCATTCATGAGAGTGTAGTGAAATCGGCTAAGTTTTCGATCTTTAGTTTTTAACGGATCTTCACGTTTCGGTACTCACAGAGTCCGAAAATCACAAAGTTTTTTTCGATATCTGTCAGTCTGTATTTCAGTATGTAGGTTTGTGTACTTGGTTATTTGAAAGTTTTTTCCATGCTATCTTTTAAAGGATTGGTCTAATCAAGACAGCCTTTGAAACACATTCTTAGGGTACCAAAACGAAGGTGAAGTTCATTAACCAGATTAATCCAACCAAAATTAAAAAGTTCAGAGCATTTTCAAAACTCAAAATAAAACTTGTTTCAAAGTATTCGAATATTCTGTTAATGAATCTGGCAAATGACAAAAAGACTTGCAAATTATCTTGATAGCATTTTTTAATATCATGATTTTTAGTAGATTTCAGCAAGATTTAAGAATGGCCTTGATAATATTTTACGATTGGACACAAATTTAAAAAGATCTAGATAATTAATATTCAAGTAGCTTACTTAATTTTTAAAGCTCAGCGAAATGAATTTAAATTTCTTTTTTAAACTGACTACAAATTTTTGTAGTGCTGACTTAGAACCGAATTTTGATCGAATGGAATCAATCTCTATTTCATTTCCTTTATATTCTCACTTGCGTGGTGCAGTGTATGTGTAGCGGGCGTAAAGTTTTATGTAGCGGACGTAAAGTGTTATTTAGCGGGCGTAAAGTGTTATGTAGCGGGCGTAAAGTGTTATGTAGCGGGCGTAAAGTTTCATGTTGGGCCGGCGGCGGAGTGCGCATGTTGTAATAATGTCTCTATTTAGTAAATTTTGAAAAAACCTTTATATCATAATGTCTAGAGAAGTCATCTTGGGTATTTTTAATTAGTATCATATCAACAAATATACCTATTTCTTATATTCCATTCTATTTTGTCTACATCGTTTTATTTTTCAAACAGAAGCGTGTGTATAACCTAATTGTGGAGCGCTAAGGTTGAGTTTCGCAATGAGAATGGAATATTGTCAAAGCCACAGGTGCTTTGAGATCCGTCTTCAAAGACTAAATGAAGAACAATGTCAGTTCCAATTTATGACTGCAGTTCATCAGGGGTTTGAATGATAATAAACTGAAGTCTTACAAATTTAAGTTTCACAAAAAATTTTACAGAAAACAGTTTGGACAATTAAAGAATTGAATATTCGCTGGTAGGAAATTTAACGTTTGTAACAATAATTTAAATCATTACAGCATAAAAATTTGATCTACTGGTAGATGAAACATTCGTTTCTAAAGTAATCATAAAAATCAAATTTAATCCAAGTACAAAATAAATTTAGAAAATAGCTGATGCTTCACTATGGGGACAAATCTGCGCGTTTCGTCTGCACCTAGCAGAATAAACGAACGTGAAGTCATACGATAGCTATCACGATTTTTAATAAAAGACTTCTTGTTGTGTATTATAGAAGTAACATGAAAATTAAAAAAATGGATTAATTTCACATCTTATTAACTTTTTATAGAGTAATGAATGTTGACCAGTCGGCCCTGCTCCGCTCTGACCCTCTCACGACCCAAAGTGTTGTTCGATACACAATTTTGAAGAGATTAATTTTGGGAATTTTCAAAAATCTGAATATACTCCGAAGGAGGAATCCTTCTGTAGAAAATCCTAAAAAATGTTATTTTTCACAATTTTCTTACAGTTTTTGAGATGTAATTAAATATTTCGGACATTTGCTGGAGATGTCAAACTTGAACTTTCTCCTATTTGGAACGAAGAAACGTACTCTCTAAATCCGAACTAGTAGAAATTTTACTAATTCAATTAGTAGCATTGTATCTGCCTGTTAAATTAGTCATTTTATCACTTTCTACTAAATGAAATGGTAAGATTCATGTTACTAAATGAATTAGTGAGGGTATTCTACTAATCTGCTTAGTATTACCAACTTACTAATTCAATGAGTAGCAATGAATTGCTAACGAAACATAATTTAATAATTTTTTAAATACATTCTGCTGGTTTTTGAGTTTTAATTAAGAAAGATTAATGTTTTCTCGATACACTCTCTACTTTTTCAATGCGGCCAAATTGTTGCTATGAACTATGTTACATGAGTCGAATTTTTCGGTTATAAATTTTCATTTAATTGCTTCTAAGAATAGAGAGGTTGTTTCAGAGAAGATTTCAAAGTCTTTTTTCATATTTTAAACTTACACTATTGAGGCAGCAATTATAGTCATCAGATCTTGTTTTCCTAAGGCACAAAAATTATTATTTAACCTAAATTTTAAACAGAATCTAAACCTCTTTTGTCTTCAAAAAAGCCTTTTTTGAACCACCTTATTGTTAAACTGCGGATAAGTTGAAATAAAAGTATCTACATACTTTAAAGCGCGAAAATTTTAATTTAGTTTATTGAATTTTTAGAAATGAAAATTTAACTATTATATTTTTGTTTGAAAATGGATCGTTTTTAGTTCAAAATTCAAATATTCATCTTCTTGCTTGAAAATTCAACAGCTTGTTTGCAATTTTTTCTCGCCCTTGACTGAAAAATCTTTTTAAGTTGCAAATTCAACTCATGTTGAAAAGTAGCTTTTTTTTTAATTCAACTGTTTCTGATTAAAAATTGATTTTTTTTTGAATATCAGCTGCTACATTTTTCGTTCAGATTTCATCTTTTTTGTAATACAAATTTAATCACTGAGTTAAAAGCTAACCTCTTTTGTTAAAAATTAATTTTTTAGTTCAAGATTCATCATTTTAATTAAAAATGTATCTCTTTGGTTGAAAGGTGAGCTCTTTTGTTGAAAATTCGTTTCTACTTTAACAGAAAATTAATTTTTTTCCAACTGAAAATGTAATTATTCCAGTCGAATATTCCAACATTTTAGTTAAAAATTCATCTCTTTAGTTTAACATAATACAAAATTTAACCATTCAATTTTAGGTTGCAAAATTAGCATTTTTAGTTAAAAATTCAACTATTCCAGTCAATGGTTCATCATTTTAGTTGAAAATGCATCACTTTGGCTGAAATTTTTTTCTTTTTTTTTCTGGAAAATTGATTTTTTAAACTGAAAATTCAACTGTTTGGTTGAAAGTTTTTCTTCTTTAGTTGAGATTTCTTCTATTTTCTTCAAAAGACGTATTTTTTTTAGAAAATTATTATTTATGTTTCAAAATTAATCTTATTGTTTGAAACTTTATCTTTTTGGTGGAAAATTGAAGTATTCCAGTTAAGTATTCATCATTTTACTTGAAATTTCATCTTTTTGATTGGAAATGAGAACTACTTGGTTAAAAGTTACTCTTTTGTTAAAAATTCATCTTTTTTGTTGAAAATTCATCTATTTCAGTAAATGATGTATCATTTTAGTTCAAAAAATTTTTTTTCTGTACAATTCATTTGTTAAGTGAAAATTTAACTATTCCATTTTTGGTCAAAAACTGATCTTTTCTGGTTCAAAATTCAACTATCAAATAAAAATTTGTTTGAATTATTATTCAAATTCATAGACAAATTTAAGAAATGATTAATTATGTTTTTAGTATTATTCGATTATTTAATTATTTAATGGTGCTAATATATTTAAGAATATCTGATAATATAATTTGTTAAAGGTTTCTAAATAAAAAATATTAATTAAATCTCCAGAAACTGAAAAAAAATGTATAATAAACTCGCGAAAGTGTGGACTAATTCCGAGTCGATTAAAAAAAAAAAGATAAGTATTTGAATTGATAAGTATGAATTGATGAATTGATGATAAGTATTTGGCTCCGTACTAGAAAAAATTATACCTGAAAAAACTTGGGATATCTGGATAGAACTTGAAATTGTCAGGGAATGTTTTTTCAGGTATGATTTCTTTATTTAGCTATACTGTAATAATAATAATTAACCATGATATACTAATTAAAAGTATGTAATACAAAATCCGACTTTAATAATTTATTAATATATTTCAATAAAATTCTCTTCGTTGAAAAAACAGTTTTTAAATTTACTTGAAACTACCCTTTGAAATAGTAACCAGCAATACATTCACCAATTCATTTAGTCAGTTTTTCTTACTCATTGAATTAGTACATTCTTACTTATTTCCAGTAAACGAATCGGCACTATTTGAATTAGTAGAAAACTACTAGCAATTAGTAGTTTTCTACTAATTCAGATTTAGAGAGTACCGTTATAATGTTACCCTCTAACTGAATCTCTCAGTAAGAATCTTGGGCTATCGTGTTGCAATAATTTGCATGCGTTTCCTTATTTAGAAATTTATTCAATCAAAAAATTCACTTATTTCTATTTTTCCTTGCAGAAGTGATAAGTTCTCAACTAACTCTCGGAGAAGAGAGAATACTTAACTTCTTGGATGGTGGAAACAGAGGTGGACCCAGAGGAAGAGAAAGAATGGACGGTAATAATCGTATGAGGTTGTCAGTATATCGACCAAGCCCCAGCACACCAAATTTAGCCTCGTTACGGAGATGCTTTAATTTACGTTGGGTGTATATCGACTCAAGTGTAACATTAGTCAAAAGGGGTCCTTTCACCATTGGATGGAACAACAATGGTTGGGTTCACGAATTAGTAAGTGCGGCATTTACAGTGGCTGTATATGATGATGTACTTGAATGCGTAACGCAATTACAGCCGACCTTGCAACGTCGCATGGGTTTGGGTAGTAACATCCGATTTGAGTCAAACCATGCACCTCCTTACATGGCTCTCAGTGACTCTGACGCCTCCAGCACCGATTCCGATGATTCCGACATGGAAGATATCTCCAGCACCTTCAACAGTCATGATCACCTTTCGATCAATCGAAGAACTAATCGGAGAACCAATCGAAGAACCAATCAAAGCCGCACGTAAATAAGGGCTTCTTAAAATGAACCAGTGAAATCTCACTGATTTCCCGTGAAATCTCACTGATTGAAATAGCCAGAAGTGTGTCACTGACAATCAGTGAGAATTCACTGGTTCATTCAGTGAAGTTCCGGCACTGGTTTAATCAGTGAGGTTCACTGGTTTCTCAGTACCAGTAGTCACCTGGTCGTACGCCTTGTCGCCTGTCAGCTGTTTAGGTATGGCACTTATCATTCATCGCTTTATCACAACAATAAATGAAGGCCGGGCTGCAACATAATGGGATATAATATCCCAGATGACAATATGCGCACACGGTGCCACGCACGGTGCAGGCATGAGTGCGAATAAATCGTCACGCGTGTCACGCAGTTCACCAAACAGATGTGTCCGCATATGCGTGACATATGCGTCGCACGCGTGTCGATGAAGTGCATCCCTTCTGCAAAGATGGTTTTTAAACGAACCCAATTGTGTCTATCCTTTCTTTCTACAAGGGCATGCTAAAACTGCAAATTATTTTATGTTTTTTTTTTGTTTTTTCATATATACACGTGGAAAAAGTGAGATTTTATTTGACCTAACTTTTAATTTTCTGCCATTTAAACGAAAATATATATTTATATTTTTCTTTACTTACCAGTTTCTTTAACACAATTCGTGGCACGCAAACATTAATTAAGGCTCAAATATACGAAGAATAATATCGCAATGATCGAGTTCGTTGAAATTTTATAACAATTAACTACTGGAAAAGCACTAGTGTACACTACAACATGACGCTCACATAACCTCACTGACGGCAACGTCGGCAACGATGTTCGGTGAACCGTGAAGTTTGACAATTGCGCATGTACAATACAGGTACAAATATCATTTGAAATAAGATAAATACATAAATCATATGAAATACGATATTAATTTGATTCAACTGAACCGAATTTTATGAATAAAAAATATTATTAACATATTGTTTATATTTATTCAGCAAGGACTACGACGAAATATGAGTGATGGCTGAATGAGCCTCATTGTGCACGCACGCATTTATCCGTCACTCTATCGCGGAATGTGCTTGCCATTTGCGTGCGATATGGGTCGCATCGTGCGACTCGCACGCGTGCTTGAAGCGTGCGTCGCACGATTGTTATCTGGGATGTTGCGCCTGATTGTGGAAAGGCCCGTCGTTATGTTAACGTGTCGCGTCGCTCAAAGTCAAACCCAAGTGGCCAGGGACCTCCCACTATCAAGCGAAAGATATTATATCCCCTGCTCACTGCAGCCAGGCGCCAAATATTTATAAAACAAACACTAGTACACAATAAGATTCGCTTTCACTCGAGAAATGCCAAGACCTGACCGGCGACGCGCGCGTACCAGACGACTGGAGGTTCATGTCTTGCCCGCGTGGAGCGCTATATCACTGGTTCAATCTATCATTTGGCGTCACTGGTGGAATCAATAGCGCTATTTTAGTTGAATCACTTACTGGTTCGTCCAGTCAAAGTGGAAAAATCACTGGTTCACCAGTGATAATTCAAAATACTGATTCAACCAGTGACAATTTCTCTGGTTCAGTTTGAGAGAGCAAGGGGCGTGAATAAATTACGTAAAGTCTTTTGGGTGCGGAGGTTAATCAACGATTTCTCTTTCCTATCTTACGTGGAAGGGGAGGGGGGTGCGTGGTCAAAACCAATTCTTATGTGAGATCTTTTCAAGTCTGCAAATCACTAAAAAACGAAAGTTAAAAAAATTTGGTTGTAAAGGTCTGTTTGTCAGCGCATTAAATGTAAAAAAATGTATGTTGCTTTATGGATACTTGTAACAGTATTGCTTGTAATTTACCTAATTATGAAAGTAGTGCTTCATATTTTTAGGATTGATATTAACTGTAATACATTCAACAGATAACAATAAATGAAAATACAAATAACCAAAGCATCCACAAGTTACGTATGGTGTTTTTCTATTTTTTCCCAAAAAATCGTACTAAGGTTTTATAAACTTAGAAAATAAAATGTGTTAATGTCAATAAGTATTTATTTTTGCAAATGTATAATTTTATAATTTCTTAAGTACCTAAAATATTGCGTAGTCCGACACTTTATTTTCAAAGCCAAATTTCCAGTTTACTAACTTAATATTTTTAAAGTATTAAAAATGAACTCCAATGTTCATTGAAACTATTATTTTTCAATCTGTAAATGATCAAAATGAAAATTTATTTAATTATCACAGGCTTCACAGTCATCCTTTTGGTTGAAAATTCAACTGTTTTGTATAAATTCGTATTTTTGAGTCGAAAATTGAACAATTAAATAGAAACTCAACTATTGGGTGAAAAGTTGAACTACATTCTTAAAAATTTAATTATTAGTTGAAGATTCATCATTTTAGTGAAAAATCCATTTCCTCAACAATTATTTATTTTGTTAAAAATTCATCTCTTTAGTTGAAAATGGAGCTACTTTGTTGAAAAATCAACATGCTTGTATTCAGTTTAATCAACATTCTCTGCAAGTCTTCGATTGACTCTGCCATAACAACCTTATCATCTGCGAAAGCTAACCCACGTACCATCACTGTCTCGAGATCCACACCTTCTTCGTCGGAGAGGGCCATTCTTATATACTTTTCCATGAATATAATAAATAGCCACGAGAACATAACGCCTTCTTGTCTAACACGCTTTGCTACCAGCATAGATTTTTTTTATTGCTGGTAGGAGCCATCCATTGACTCCGTATTCTTTCAGGACTTCCCAAAGCTTACTCCTATCCACCTTGTCATACGCTTTTTCTAGGTCAACAAATGCACAGAAAACTTTTTTCCTTACTCTAAAACTTTTTTCTGTGATCTTTCTGAAGCTAAATATTTGATCCGTACATGATCTTCCTGACATAAATCCACTTTGGACTTCCCATATCTTTTCTTCTGTTCAGGGGCGGCGGAAGCCCTATGTACGGTGGATAGTACTACCCATTTGAAATTTCTGAAAGACCTTCCCCTTCCTTCTGCTCACCCCCGCGGCCAGCAAAACTACCCACCTGGACTCAAGATATTTCGCCGACCCTGCTTTTATTATTTTCATTACCCTATATATTTATATTGTATATTGGTACGATAATCGCTTTTTTCCATTTATCTGGGACTTGTCCCACCGCGATACATAAATTTATCAATTCGCACAACCTGTGAGGTGTGTACTCGCCACCGTATTGAAGTATTTCAGCGTTAATACTGTCTATACCAGCAAACTTACTATTTTTTAAGTTCTTAATTATATCCCTAACCTCAGTGACACAGACTTTCTCAATTGGGGTTTCTAACGCATCGGGTTCTATATCGCAGTTGTGGTGTCCTATAGATTCATCTCCCAATAATTCCTTAAAAAAGAGTCTCTTAGAGCGTCTAGTATCCCGTCTGTATCGTATAGCATTTCAACCTTGCTATTTCTCATGCTGACAAACTCTGTACTTTTATTTCGCTTCATCCTTTTTTGGAACAGTTTTTTGCTTCATCGAAGTCGTTTTGCATTTTCTCCTTTTCTGATTTTGTTTTACTTATTTTTAATAACATTTATACACTTTTTTATCATTTGAACATCCATATTTGAACGGTTATTTTGAATTTTGAAAATCTGACTTCAGATTCGTCATCAGCAATATCATAGACATACAATAGCAGGAATAGCATGCCAACTCCGTTAACTTTACTCTTATCCTTTTCTTGGTAGGTTCAGGTCAGCAATTTTAGCTTTATTTGTTAAATTTTTACTTCAGATAATGTCTCCTACACTGGCGATAACCTTCCTAGCCTCATTTATACGCCTGGCTATCATTTCATCGATCATTCCGTCAGTAGCAAATAAACTTTCAAGATACACGTAATTGTCAACTTGTTCTATCCTTTCTTCGTCTAAGGTAATGTTGCATACTGTTTTCTCACCCTTTCCTTCAAACACCATAATTTTTGTTTTATTTGCGTTAATCGTAAGACCTTTTTCTTTATGCTACTATTGAGTCTGCTCAACATTCTCTGGAAGTCATCAAATGATTCTTCCGTAACAACCTTATCTTCAAAAGCCAACCCACGCACCTTCACTGTCCCGAGATCCACACCTTCTCTGTCGAAGAGGGCCATTCTTAAATGCTTATCCATGAATATAATAAACAAAAAAGAGGGCATAACGCACCCTTGCCGAACACCTTACCTAATTTCAAACCAATCACTCGGTTCTCCATCTACAGGTCCGTTAAGCTGGCAGGACCACATTGCAAAAATTGAATTAAAA
>CAKNYM010038550.1:0-24544 GCA_932195095.1 Andricus curvator | reverse complement strand
GGACGTGCGCAGTTGGGAATCTCCCATCTGTGCACGTTAACCATTGCGAGGGTACCATCTGTTCACGTCGACATTTCGACGTCTACAGTTGGGAGTGTTCCAACTGTGCACGCCAAATTAGAGACGTGCATAGATGACCCGGTGTAGAGTTGTGCCTGTGGCCAATAACGTGCACAGTTGTACCAGTGGCCACCGACGTGCACAGATGGACTCGTGCACAGTTGTCCGTCACCCAGTTGAGTGGTCGAGAATGAGAAATTCAAGTCGATCTTACACTGATCATTCGCCAGAACGGACTCGAGTTCCCCCTGGGCGTATGGCAATACGGGCAATAGATGAACACCATAGAAGTGCCTAAGATGGTAATATAACACTTTTTGAGACGCATTGTGTCTCTCTATGCACCCGTAGCGTGCATATTTTGAGCATCCACTGAGAACATGTCCAAGTGTTTCTGGCTCTTCTTTGCACGCACGGCAGTTGGTATCACCTACAGGTATATTCATTATGCGCTCGCGATAAACTAAGGTGTCCATAATACCGTCTTGGCAGGTAAAAATAAATCCCTCAGCCTCCGATTTTAATCCAGAAGACTTGATAAACATGTTGGACAGACCCATCGAAAGCTCTTCTCTACGTATAATGCCGTAGAATTTACCATGAAGGGGCTTGTTAGCACGTTCTCTTAGTAGAAGCGTATGTTCTACTTCCTGTACACGGTTTTTGAGCACCAAAGGTGTTAGTGATGCTAGGTCATGTGTAGTGTCGCTGGAATGAAATGGGAGGCCAAGCTCCTCTGCGGCCCTATCTGTGGCACGGTATAGAAACGCCGCAGCATTGACGACTTCACGTTGATTCACGAGTCACATAAGATAATCTGTGCTATTTAGTGTAGGATAGGGATCGTTTCAATTTATCATAAACGTAAGTTAAAGTTTAAGTATTTGCACTTTATTTTCCACAAGCACAAGACATAAGAACGTATCGTAAATTTTCCGACGGCGTATCGTCTCGAACCTTCAACGGAAGTCGTGGTTCCCACTCCCTTTCTTCCGGCTTCTCCCCCTTTCGCCGCGACCTCTATATTCCGTCAGATGAACTAACTTAGAAACGCGCAAAATTTTAAATTACTCTTATAGTTCGGCCCGAAGTATGACGTGTCTTTTCAATCCATAATTTCATTCGATCTGGGCTAAAGATACCAGAAAAGGGTTGCTGAGTGATCTGAAATCCTTCGATGTCGCCTATGACGTATCTGTCAAGATCGAGAACCTTTTTGACAATATATGGCCCTTTGTACTTCTGTAACAACTTCTTATTAACGCCCGGGGTCGTAACTACATTGTTGATCATGATAAAATCGCCAACCTTAAATTTACGTGACTCTTTCCGCTTCGCATCATAAACTGTTTTGTTGTATTTTCGCAATTGTTCAGTTTGCTCTACCGCGTTCGACCTTCATTTTTCTCTATTCTCCAAAAAATCAGTATTACTATAAGACTGAATATACTCGCGTAATTCGTCATCGGTGTAACCTTTTTGATCGAGCCCGAAGGGAATCTTACTTGGAGTCGTCGCTATCGCTTTATGAATTGTATTATTAATCACAAACTGTGCTCTGTCTAAAGTAGTTAACCAAGATTCATCATCAGCTAATTTCGATAAAATGGAATTCAGAAAGCGATTAACGCGTTCTACTTGTCCTTTTTGCCCTAGGAGTGGCAGACGCAACTTTTACATGTTCAATTTCTCGGTTTTCTATAAATTCCGCAAATTCGTCCGATGTGAAGCAAGTTCCTCTATCAGATACAAGACTTTTGCAATTTCCGAAAAGGTGGAAGTACTGTTCCAGTTTGGCAATATTTTCTTTACTCGCTGTTGTTTTAACCGGATATAAAACTGTATACTTTGAGAACGCATCTACAATTAGTAAGATATGCTTGATACCAAAACGCGCTGATTTGAGAGGTCCGTAGTGGTCTACGTGGATAGTCTCGAAGGGCTTATTTCCTTTTTCGTAAAGTTGCAGAAAGCTTTCTTGTTTACCTGAAGGTAATGAATAAGTTATACACTTGATACACTTCTCTATGTGTTCTCGGACATGTGCTCGCATATTCGGAAACCAGTAAACATTGGATATCAGATCAACTGATTTTTCTAATCCTACGTGCCCTACATCGTCGTGACATGTTTGAATTACGCTTCTTATCATAGTTTCAGGTACATAAAATAACAGATTTGCGTCTTTCTTACGATACACTACGCCGTTACGAAGTTCAAAATTTTTACTTTCAGATACCTCAAAGTCTTTTTGTAATTTACGAATAGTCGGATCCTGCAATTGCTTATAAACTAGAATTTGATCAAAAGATAGTGATTCGATGATCAATATATTTCGACTGAGAGCATCAACGTGCTGCATACGGTCGCCTGGACGATGCTCTAAAGTATAATCGTAGCTTTGCTATCAATCAACGCAAAATTGTGTACAAACTTTCGAAAGTAGCTAACTAGGCCCAAGAATTTTCTGACATCTCCAGTTGTCCCAGGTCTAGGATAGTTGCGAATTGCTTCTAGGTGCTTCTTACTTAATTTGAGACCAGTCTGACTAATATTATAACCGAGATATTCTATTTCTCTTTTAAGTAAACTGCATTTGCTCAAGTTTAATTCTAAACCCTTTAATTTTGCTAAATCCAAAACTTCTTTTAAAATTTCAAGATTCTCTTCTAGCGTATCAGTCGCAATCAAAATATCATCTAGATACACTAAGACTTTGCCTTGCTCGATCATAGGTCTAAATATCATATTGATATATCTCGCAAAATTATCCGGAGCATTTACTGAACCAAAAGGCATTTTTAAATATTCAAATTGACCTTCCGGGCTCACGAAAGAAGTATATTTTACAGAATTCTCCGAGACAGTAACATGGCGAAATCCGTCCTTGAGATCAAGACTAGTGTACCAAGATTTACCTTTGAGCCGATCTAATTGATCCTCGATGCGTGGTAAAGGGTAGTGATCTTTTACTGTTATTTTGTTTACGGCTCTATAGCCAACACATAGTCGGTGGTCACCATTTTTTCGTTTAGTCAAAACAACCGGGCTACTGTAAGCTGAACTACTAGGTCTAACTATTCCCTTTTCTAAGAGACTGTTTATAATGTCGCGAGAAGCTACCTTTTCTGTCCAAGCCATTCTTGTAGGCGCAAAATTAATCGATTTATCAGAAGTTAAATTTATATTAATTTCGTAATCAAGTGGCTCGACAGTTGTTTCATTAAAAAGATATGTGTTTAGCCAATCCAAAAGCTTGTTTTTGGCCTCGCACGAAATGTCGCTACCGAGATTTTCAAGTACCATGTCCAGCTGACTAGGACTTTCGATTACATCTATATTGAGTACCTCACTCTCTAGCCCATCACTTAACGGAATTACATTTTCAGACGGTAAGTATTGAAGGGTAATTTTCGCACCTTCGAGAATAGTTCTCATACCAGGCATTAGTGTGAAATTTCTATCTAGCAAAGCTGCGTATGACATGGTTGAGTCCGGTACGACGGCAAATCGGACTTTAAATAAATGGCCTATTAAAACCTCCACATAAATGTTAGCATCGATATAACCGTAAATGACAAGAGGCGGTTTATTTAATCCTCCAAAATTCCTACGATCTACATCTTTAACGTATTCGTAATCAGAGAAATATGCTCTGTAAGTGCTTTCCTTTAAAAGACTTATGCTACTTCCGAAATCTAAAAATGTTTTAACATACCTGTCACGATCCTTAACCTCCCTAACCTGTACATAATAAGCGTCATCATATCCTTCGTACGATTGGCTAAGTGTTGAATTCTGCGTCTCTTCCATCTTCTTGTCTTCGTCTTTTCCGGGATCTTCGATGAGTGCTGTGGTGCTGTCCGGAGTCTGCTGCCTGGTGGAACTTGTCCTTCGTTCCGAAGTTGATCTGGACGAACTGGCTTTGGTGGGGCAGTTTCGGTAGTCGTGTCCCATATTTTCACAAGTGAAAGATGAACCTCTTTCTCGTCGTGGTTTCATACAATCCTTGGAGAAATGTCCTTCGCCATTGCAGTTGAAACATTTAATCAAATTTCCTGGGTTGCTTTGTTGCTTCGGAATCGTTCCTGTAGGTCTCTTTCCAGTGGATGCTGCTTCGTCAGTAGCGCCACCTCTCGGTGCTCTCTTACATTGGCCCTCTGTTATCAATGTGGCGGTTTCTAATAAGTCATTCAGCTTCTTAAACTTCGCCGCCAACAATTGGACTTTTAGGACGTAGTCGTTGATGCCTTGTATAATATATTCGATTTTGTCCGTCTCGACAAGTCTCAGTTTGGTCATGAATTTCAATTTATCGAAGAAATACGTAGAGAATTTCTCACCTGGCCTCCACACGCGACTCTCCATTCTCTTGATAAGAGAGACATGGCTCTCGTGAGAAGCAAACATTAGAATTAAATTTTCTTTTAACTCGTCCCAGGTCTGAGCAATGGTTCCTTCGGTGCAATCGTACCAGTCTCTGGCGCGACCTTGAAGTTGCTTCGTGGCCAAGACTTTGATAATCTGTTCAGAGACGCCATACGCCTCCTTGATCTCATCCACTCTTGCAATCCAAATTTCCACATCGTCCTCTAAGTCCTTCCCAAAGACAGGTATCTGGCTTCCAACATGTTTGTAATCAAGAGGTCTCGAATTTAGTCGAGCAGGGGCTGCAGGCCTCTGAAACGAATTTTCGGGCCTGTAACACTGCCCGCGCTGTAGCTTCTATGAGGAGCTCGATGTCGAAGCCGTTGTTAGGCATTTGAATATTTCGTCCATTGTTCACATCACCTAGCACACTGTCGGTGTCGATGTTATCCCGATTGATATCATCGGCATCACGCTGATCGTTATCACTCATTGTATTTTCTAGATCGTTAAAACCGATCTTCTTGCCGTACAAACGTTTTTCGTTAGAGTCGCGAACACGAGGCGTACTTCCCAATCTGTCCATGAACGCGCAATCCGGCCGCGAACGCGCGCGAATCCCACTTCTGAAAATTGTAGGATAGGGATCGTTTCAATGTATAATAAACGTAAGTTAAAGTTTAAGTATTTTCACTTTATTTTCCACAAGCACAAAACATAAGAACGTAACGTAAATTTTCCGACGGCGTATCGTCTCGAACCTTAAACGGAAGTCGTCGTTCCCACTCCCTTTCTTCCGGCTTCTCCCCCAACGCAGGATGCACACTAGTCACCCTGCAAAAAACGTCCTATTGAAAAGTATTAAAATGTATTGACATTTTGAATGCGATTCAATTCTGTTTTCTGTTCCGAAAAAAAAAAAAAAATATAAACGTATCACTTTGTACTGGTTCGCATTACCCTTCATCACGCTGACTGCGAAACGGCAGTGTCGATGATTCGCATTACAAAGTATTGGTTCGCATTAAACTTCAAGACGCCGAATGCGAGATGGCAGTTGTGGATCTTCTGCATTTAAAAGTATAAAAGTAATCAAGCGGTTCCTGTGTATTGTGAAACTTTTTGTAAATAATGTAAAATAAATATATAAATATTATTAAATAAATTAACACTTTACAAAATATTGAATAAAATTTTAATCCGCCGTTACGCATTCAAAAGTATTCCAATAACTTTTGGAATTTGCAAAATTCAAACCAATGCGACATTTCGCATTAAAAAGTTTTCAATTCACGCACAACATTCTTCTCATTCGATCGCATTTAAAATCATTAAAACTAATGCGAACTTTCGTATTAAAAAGTTTTCACTGAACCGAAACATTTCCATTATTAATTCGTATCGAAAAGTATTCAAACCAGTACGAACTCTCGCATTAAAAAGTTTTCACTCGATAAAA
Source organism: Andricus curvator (assembly GCA_932195095.1). Lineage (NCBI taxonomy): Eukaryota > Metazoa > Arthropoda > Insecta > Hymenoptera > Cynipidae > Andricus > Andricus curvator. The sequence continues at coordinate 18,657 of CAKNYM010038550.1, read as the reverse complement.
AATGTCGCCTCATTCTATCGCATTCAAAAGTATTGAAACATATGCGAACTTTCGCATTGAAAAGTTTTTACCTCGCTCAAAAAATGTGTCACATTCTGTCGCGTTCAAAAGGATTCAAAGTAATGCGAACTCTCGATTTCAAAAGTTTTCATTGGGCTCTGAAATTTTCTCCCATTCGGTCGCATTAGAAAGCATAAAAACGAATGTGAAGTCTCGCATTAAAAAGCATTGCGTGCAAAAAATTTTATCTTTCGTATTCAAACGCATTCAGGAATTTAATGTTATATAAGAAGTATCGCATTGAAACGTTTTCGGCTAACCTCCAATGCGAAACTGACACATAACAGACTTCACGTAAACAAATCGTGAATGCGAAATAATACTTTTGAATTTTACGTTTCTTGCAGGGCAGGTACTTGTACCAGAAATTGTGCAACATGTCCGGACCTGGAGCTTTCCAGTTACATGCTTTTTTCAAAACCGCTGAAACATCGAAAGCTGTGATGTTCATCAGCTCCATTTTAGGGTTATTGCTTGTTCTTGCTTTCTTCACTTGGAACCACGCAGTGTCCAAATTACTTCTATTAGTTTTTCCCCAAACATCTCACCAATAGTTAGTCATGCCTTCCAATTGAGGAACTTCGGTGTGTTGTTGGTTATTTTGCTTTACACTCAGTTCACGATAGAACCTTCTTTCGTCTGCCTGAAAGGTTCGATTTTGTTGCCTTCGTGTACTACTTTTCTTGTACCAACGCAGTCTAGCAGTAAGAACATCAAGTCTCTGCCACTGGGAGTCTATAATCTCATCCAATATTGCTAGTATCAATGTCTCAATGTACCGAGGGTGGATGATTTCAATAACATGGTGTATCAGCTTTCGGGTTCGATTTCTTTTTTTATATTGAGTCAGTCGACCCAATTTGCACCTTACTTTGCTGACATCCATATCCAACCTGATCTTCCATGGTGGATCTCGTTCCTGTCTTGGGGCAAAGACTGCATTTATAGGCCTAGTCCTGCGGCCCAACGTTTTAACGGTTTTGACAGCTGCACAGTATACAAGAGTTTGCACCTCTAACGCATTTTGTGTTTCATTCAAATGCATAGGTAAAACGTTGCTGTTGATGTGCTCTATTAGTGCACGTAGATCACCTGTGATGTTCATCTTGGGCAGTGAATGCCTTTGTCTTGGTTCTACATGTCTGAACTCTAGTAAATCATGACCAAATTTCCTTTGAAGGTGCTGTAGCTTTTCTGGGGCTTCGCTGTTTAGATCATCGTTTATAATGTCCGGATGTGGTTCTAGTCCATCCGGTACTTGATGTTCATTATCCCTAGCACCTATACCTTCAGCTGCAATCAAGTCCTCGCTGTCCACATCTTTCAATGGAAGTTCATCAATATGAAGCTGCTGTTCCACTTCCATTTCGATGGAAGCTATTTCAACAGCCGAAAGCAATTTCTTTACAGATATTGAGCGTTTTTGATCTTCAAGGTTCTGCTCATTTATTCTTGTGGATAGTCCTGAGTACTGAAGTAAGAAGAGACGATGATGTTTTCTCCTTACACTTTGCCCACTTTTCTTTGCCAAAAAATAAGAGCGCATCACATCTCTGTTCATATGGTATGTTCATTTTAATCGTCTCCTTGGTCGTTGAACCTCTGCTTCTGGCACTGGTTGTATTAGGCCATCTACCTCCGGAGGATGTGGTGGTGCTGGATCATCACCAGGTTGAGGAAGAACATCGATTGCCACTGCTTGTTCATGTGACGCGGCTTCCTCTAAGTGCTGTTCATTGCCGTTGTTTTTCCACTCCAAATGAACCTGCTGTTTCATCTCCATTGCTCGATCTTCTGAGATAAGTAGATTAGTCCTGATTTCCTTCACCTTAGTGATAAGACATCTTAGTGCGACTTTCTCTATTTGAGGATACTTTGCGGCAAATTTCGTTCTAAAATTTTTTCTTTTTTTGCGTGAAGTTTCAAACTTCGCACTTTCATAATAGAGACGCATCAATTCCTCATTCATTGTGGTATCCCACTTGATGCTCTTGCACGGTATTTCTGTTGAAGTGGTTGGCTGCAAATAGCTAACGCTAGCCAAAGCATCCTCAGCAGACACAGTTGATGTTTCACTGCTTACCGTATGTCGCAGATGTTCTTGCTGGCCAGCTGTTTCATTAGTGAGATCAGCCTGACCATCTCGCAGCTCACCATCACCACCGTCCCGCATGCTGTGGCCCCCAGCGGTGGCTCTAAGGGCGCCCCGACGATCCTCGGGTAGCGACAAGCGTTTCAAAATTTTTAAAATACCCTCCATTATTATTTATGGGTTTTGGTGTTCCTCTTAGTCACTTTCCTCTTCGTTCTCTACCTGTCTGGCATGGGAAACCCTGTCATACAAAATGAGGAGCATGGTGTAGTTTGCAGTTTGTCTTTACCGCTGTTATCCTTACACATCGGCATTATGCACCTATTCATACATTTTTGATATTTGATTGATTTTATTCCATAATCTATTTCCTTTAAGATGATCTCTACATTTTGAAGATTTAAACATGACAGACCGAGTGTCCATTGTAGCCTTTTATTTATATTAACAGTAGATTAATATGGTGTTATAATCAGCCGCTTATGCATCTGCGCTTATGGCATATTATATATTATATATATTAATAATATTACCCAACGGTATGATTATTATTATTAGTATTATTATCAGTATTATTATTGAACTATTATTACTTTTATGTTCGGTGAGGGTTAAAGTTTCTTTTTGAATCAAATTTTCCCTGCGATTTATTTCCTCAGCTGTTACAAGTATTAATTAAAATAGTGACGTTAATTAAAAGTTAGGATTAAACCACGCCATGTCCTTTGTATCATTGCTGAAAAAGAAACTTACTGCAATTACGGCATGATTATTCAACGTAAATTTTAACTTATAATTGTAATTGCAACAGTTTACATATTTATTTTTCATCATACCTCAATCGAAAATTCGCCTTTTGATGCCTGTGGAGCGTGTTGAAAATTCGATTGTCGACCCGCTTCACAAGCATCTCAAGACGAATTTTCGATTATCGATATGATGAAAAATTGTATTCATGACTCGGACCGAGGCAACGATTTCACTCGTGTGATAGCAGCCCTCGCTTCGCTCGGGCAGCTAACTGCTCACTGGTGAAATCGTTGCCCTTCGACCCTCGTCACGCAATATACTATTGTGTTTTTATGAATTATAATGCCATATTACTTGAGCATTACTTTAGCATTACGCTGTAGCGTAATGCTTGCGTTCGGCAGGTCCGCTAGGGTTCTTGCGAAAGAACGCTATGTTCATTTAATGCGGGTGGTCGGCGGCGATTTTTTTGAGGTTACTCTAAGTCGCTTCAATGTTAAATGTAATACGTGTATATAAGTTAATACGTGTGTATATATATTTGATATCTTGTCGGTCTTGTCGGTCTTTGTCGGCTTCACCCCTCCGAAAACTTTAAACCTAAACGTGAAGTATCGCACAATGAAGAGTCGTAACCGAACGCGTTCGAGTTCAGGGTTCGGGTCTCCATTGTGAATTAATATCAATAATGTGAGATCGCAGGGAAATAGGTCAGCAATAGGTTTATAACTTTTGTGTACGATTTACGACATGTAGATTACGAAATTGATATTGCAAGTCAGTATTTAATCATGTTTAGTGTTAAGGTAAGACGAAGTCCGGATACTAGGTTTCTAGTGAGGTATCAAGTAAAAGAAACGAAATGCCAGCGATGAACGAAAGATCCAACAAAAATAATAATTGGCCTTGTCCTGAAATCGCGATCATGTATCCGAAGGTGCCTGCTTTCCGTGGACGGTCTCAACCCTCCGTTAGACGCAACCCTAAAACTTTCTAGTTTAAACGCAATGTGCCTGACAGGTCACCTGCATCGACTCGAGAAGCACATCCGAAGTAATTTTCATATAAAGTTACCCAGTAAAAAAAAAAGTAATTCGGGAGAATTTCGGGTGAATTAACATGTTTAAATTCGCCCGAATTCTTCTTTCTGATTCGTTGAAACGAATTGAGCCAGAGCGAATTGAATGCGTGTCAATTCGCCTTCATTCGTGGTCGAGGTCATTTCGAAAAAAATTAAATAAAAATTGCATGCCTCGAGACTCGTACCAGCGATCTCAAGTGTATAAAGTCCAGAGGGCGACCACAGAGCTACGGGACTCATGAATATTTATTTCCAACAGATCCTTTATGCCGAGTTCGTTGGTTATAGCTTACGAATTCGATTGAATAGGCCAGTATTGAACTGTATTCGCGCCGGCGAATTATAGCGAATTGGTGCTAAACTGAAAATCTCGCGAATTAAAATGAATTGGCGGACACTGAAAATAATTCGTCCTGATGATCCAATATAGTGACTGTTGAATGGCATAATCATCGAATTTGCAGTTTTTTTGTAATTGCACAAAATATTGGGGTTTTTGACGTTAAAAGAAATTGTGCATCAGATATGGCGACCATTATAGTCTCAATTCGTGTTTTGTTCGTTGTTCATGAACAAAAAATCTTAATATACAGGGTGTCCCGGTACTCAAACAACATTTTTGTATTTTTGAATTCTAACAAAAAAATGGCGTCGAAAATAAGAATAAAAAAATTTTGCTAAAGTTAATAATTATCGAGTAATTAACAATTAAAGATTAACCAATCAGAAGCACGCGTTAGAAGGTCGAAAGTCCACGTGCCATCGACAAGAGTGTGTGCATAAACAAGTTCACTTGGTATAATTTCTCCGCCGTTCGCTTTTCGAGTAGGTTGTTACTCTCTGGTGTAACTTCACACGTCAACGAGATATAAAAATTGCAAAAAATATTTCCCACAATGAACCACACTAGACAACATTCTCATGAATTCTGAAGAATTCTGTTGAATTCAGCATAATTTTCTGAATATCAACGAAATTCTCTCCATCTCTGTAGAATTCTTTTCATTTCAGCAGAATTCTTTTCAATTCAGTGGAATCCATGAATTCCGTAAACTCCTATAATTCCGCGAATTACTTATATGCCGTGAATTATTTTAATTTCAGAAATATCGTGAATGCCATGGATTTCTTCAACACCTTCATTTCATGGAATTCCGCACATTGAACGACTCGCGTTCAGTGATTAATGCGTTTATATTTAATGTGACTGCCAGCGGTAAGGGACCTGCTAAAGACACTTACGCATCTAATTCGGACGCAATAAGAACCTATATATACTTACTGAAAATGATGTGTGATGACATTTAAGCACACATCTATGTCTTTGAATAAACTAACAGCCTGCCACTGATTTCATATTCTTCTGAGGACTTTAGTCTTCTAATTGAACGAAATTGATTGAATATTGAAATTTGAATTGAAAGAAAAATTGAAAATTGAATTGATTGAACTTGAAGAACGCAATTCCACTGAATTATGTGCATTCTTTGAATTCCGAAAATTCGTTCACTTCCGTTAATTCTTGGAATTAAAAAAATTCCTCCTATTCCCAAATGTATAGACTTTTTCGTCTGCAGAGTATACTATTAGTAATAGGATGGTAGGTTCTTCCAACGTCAGACACTCATCGACATCCAGCTAAAATGGTTTGACACATATTTTTTAGTACGTATGTTGGTAAACAATGTCATTTCTCTGAGTAATATGATTTATACAAATATAATGTTAAAGATGGTGAAAGTGACATAATTCCGACGAAACGAATTCATTTGTTGCATCCTTTATTCGAATTCATCGACATTTCGAAAACATATAGTTTTCCTCATCAGGATAAAAGTTCTTGAATAGCGATATTTATAAACATCATCATCAAGTATAAAACTGTTTCAAATTCTCCTTTTACCATTCTTTCCATAAGAAATTGTGAAAAAAATGGATATAAAATTTTTTTCAATATAAGTGTAAAAGTGAAAAAGTGAGGTTAATTACATCACTTACATCAATTGCATTTCTTGACTTCCCTTTTTCACTTTTGTGTTACACTTATATTACACAGATGTTATATCAATTTTTTTCCACAATTTCTTATAGAAAAAATGGGAAAAGGAGTATTTGGAACAGTGTTATACTTGATGATGATGTTTATAAACTTCTCTATTCAATAACTTTTATCCTGATAAGGAAAACTATATGTTTTCGAAATGTCGATGAATTGGAATAAAGGATCCAACAAATGAATTTGCTTGGTCTTAATTATGTCATTTTTATCAACTTTAACGTTAGCTTCTTATAAAGTACATATACGTTCTTATTAGGTGTTAAGTCGTTACGTAAGGCTGCTTAGCAGCTCGCCCGTCGCTGGCCCTTAGTATTCACTTGAAATGCAACAATCACTGAATGCAAATAGTTACCATCTTCTTGGAAGACTGCATGACATGTTGTGAACTGGGAGAATGACAATACGGATTCCCCATATATCAGCATATTCACGGTTTCTTTGAACAGCGGTCTGTCCCTTATTTCGCGGATACCTAATGGCCTAATTACATTTACAATTAGAAGACTAAAGTCCTCAGAAGAATATGAAATCAGTGGCAGGCTGTTAGTTTATTCAAAGACATAGATGTGTGCTTAAATGTCATTACACATCATTTTCAGTAAGTATATATAGGTTCTTACTGCGTCCGAATTAGATGCGTAAGTGTCTTTAGCAGGTCCCTTACCGCTGCCAGTCACATTAAATATAAACGCATTAATCACTTAACGCGAGTCGTTATCATCTTCTTTCAAGATTGCATACCATGTATTAAACGTGAGAAATATCAATGCGGATTCCTCTTCAGCCAGCTTATTAATGGGTTATATGACCAGCGATCTTTTGACTCATCGGCTGCCTGTGTACATTATTTCCAACATGTACTTCAGTAAGTATATGTAGGTTCTCATTAGGTCCGAATTAGGTACGCAAGGGAGTTTAGGAAGTTACTTACCACTGGCAGTTATTATTAACTAAAAGCGCCATAATCACTCAATGCGAATCGCTATCATCTTTCCTGAAGATTGCATGACATGCAATTAACTTGGAGAATATTAATACGGATATCCCATACGTCAGCATGTTAATGGGTTCTGTGAAGTGCGATCTGTCGATTTCTTTTAGATGCGCAATATCCTGATTTTGCTTTAAATTTCAGATTCAAAGCCGATACTGGAATGCATTGTAAGTAATCGGGTCAGGGTTCCCAAGAAAAGTAATGTGCCTTTTCTCATATCTATCAATTACTTCTATACATCTATAATAACTGACCTAAACATTATGCTGAGTAAGAAGTACTTATAGGTAATGCGGTTACGGTTGGCCAACTGTAGAATTTTCTTTCGACGAAGTTTTCTTTCATTAGTCACGAAAAAGAAGGTATTGGCAGATTCGTTACCTTTCTAATCGACGTTTTCTATATGTAACAGATATCCTTGACAAAAGTATGGGAAATGGTATAAATAATGTGCTATTATTGTAATTATTGCTATTTAATAATTTAATTATCTATTTAATAATATCATTATAATTTTTCATTATTGAACTTAAAAGTTATTGTATATTTATAAATAAATACATGTACACCGAAGCACTGTGCAGGTGTACAAAGTACTCAATCGCTAATATTTACCTTTGCTGCCGATATTGTAACATGCATACTATCACGTTCGTTAATGCCGGCAAAATTCACATACTAAGTATGCGCGCGCATTTCTATAAAGTCAAGTTCAGTATTATGCTGAAAAATACAACTGCGATTGTACAAAAATGACAATATAAAATATTTCCTGTCAAAAATATTGGTTTCCTAAAAAACGAGGACATTTTGCCTATTTTGAAGAAAAAACCAGGACACCAGGACAGACCTCGAAAAAAGAGGATATGTCCCGAAAAACCAGGACGGATGGTAACCCTAAGTTTGAACATAATATATCTGCAGCTTCCTTATCTCTCAATATTTTATTTTTACTTACCTTACTATGTAGCCAAATTATTTCAAAAATTTATCGGACTGATGGACAAACATCCAAAAATGTTCCCTTATTTCGTCGGAATCCCTGAATAGGATGCTAAGTTTTTCGAATTTCATAGCCTGCTTGATGGCATATTGATCGGTGTTATCAACAGCGATCGCTCGATTTGTTCCGGATATGTGATAACATAATTAAGTTTGAAATTAGATATTTCAAGTTGTTTACAGAAGATGCTAGTAGTAATAAGATTTTAGATTTTTGAAAGCCATAGACTCGTTGGCTGCTGCTTACATGTCTGTACACATCTTTGTTAGTAAGTGTATGCAGGTTCTTATTAGGTCCGAATTAGATACGTAATGGTGTTCAGCAGGTCGCTTAGCGCTGGCCGTAATTTTGAATATAAATGCATTGATCAATTAATGCGAGTCGCTATAATCCCTTGAAGAGAATTCCCTCAATTCCGTAAATTGATCGAATTCCGTGAATTCCTTGTATTTCGCGAATTCTTTCATTTCGGTGAATTCCTCGAACTCGGTGGATAATTTTGAATTTGGTGAATCCCTTGAATTTTGGAAATACCGTAAATCCCTTGGATTCGGTTAAGCAGGTTGCTTACCTCTGATAGTTATTCGAAATATAAAAGCATTCCCACACAGCACGCTTCCAAAAAAAAAACTAGGTCTGTCCAAGGTTTTTTCGAGAAAAGCATAGGCCTGAACCTAGAACAAACCTGTTTTTTTTGGAAACTGTGCTATGTGGGATTAATTACTTAATGCTAATCGCTATCATCTTCTTTCAAGATTGCATGGCAGTTATTAAATTTGCAGAATATCAATAAGGATTTCCCTTAAGTCGGCTTACTGGTGGGCTCTATGAACAGCGATCGCTTGAATTGTTCTTTAAAAAGACTTAAGGTCGTTAGCGGAATATATAATTAGTAATAGGATGTTAAGTTTATCCGAAGTCGTAGACTCGTCGTCTGCTTTCTTATATGTTTTGGAGAATATCAATAGGGATTACCCATACGTCTGCATATTAATTTCTGCTGTCAACTGCGATCTGTCGGCTTGTTATAGATGCGTAATATCTTCATCACGAAATTAGAAATTCAAAGCCGATAGTACAATGGATTGTAAGTAGGAGGTTGTGGGTTCCCAAAAAAATGAAGTGGTTTTTTCTGATATCTGTCAATTATTTTTTAAATTTAAGATAAATGACCTAATAACTGTGCTGATTAATATGCACTTAAAGGTTCTACGGTTACGGAGGCATAATTGTAAAATTGTGCTTTATCAAAATTTCATTTTGTGTGTTACGAAAAAGAAGGTGACGTCCGTTTCGTTAGCTCCCTTTTTGTTCTTCCCTACATAAAGCATATATGTCACACAATTTCCACGTAATGTCTCCGCAGCTTCACTATCTTTTAATATTTTTTTATATTAACCTTACTTTAGAGCCAAATTATTTCAAAATTTTGTTTATATTAACCTTACTTTAAAGCCAAATTATTTCAAAATTATCCAAATAGTAGACAAACGTCAAAACATGTCCCCTCATTTTGTTAGGTTTCATGAGTAAGATGATAAATTCTTAGGAACTCATAGACGAACTGATTGTTTCATTCAGTGTTTCTACATATATTTTTCAGTAAGTTCATATAGGTTCTTATTAGTTCCGAATTTGATACATGAGGGTGTTTGGCAGGTCACCTGTCGCTGGCAGGTATTAATAATTAAAAGCGCTGTAATCACTTAATGCGAATCGCAATCATCTTCTCGGAACATTGCGTAACATCTACCCAGCAAAAAAAAAAAAGGATTGATACGTATGGTATACCGAAGGTACAATTGTGCATGTAGTAGGCCACTGGCACAACTGTGAGAAACGAAGGCTTTCTACTCCTTTAAAAAGTGCAAGTAGAAGGCGCCATCGTTGTGGCTTCTGGCGCCCGAGACTGCGGACCATGTTCAAGTGAGTTACTTCGGTTCTCGATGTCCGCGCGGACACTTAAAATGTGAAGTGAGGTTTAAGAAAGCAAACTTTCGCAGTGTAATAAGTGGTCTTGATTGTATTCACTGTACATAAGGATTACGTCAGGTTTTGTGCTCAGGACACGCTGCTACTGCGGAAATTGAATCTGACAAGAGGATAATTAGAGAAGACGCCACGGAGAGACAGGCCCATTCCGGTATCTTAGAGGATAACAAGACGGCTAGAAGACAGCGAAACGACCAGAGAACAATAACACGATTAGAGAACAACAAGACGACTAGAGAACAGCAAGATGACTGCAGAACGATAAGGTAAGCGACTCTCTAAAGACCTAAAAAAAAAGAATCATGGATAGACTAGCGCTAGTTTAAGAAGTTTAGAGAACTCCCGGAAGTAATTAAAATGAGTTAGAAGCTAAGAATGCATGAAGAGAAAGAAAAGGCGGGAGAGACGCACTGGCCGGGCATAAATGAGGGACAATATAACTTACGTAATCTTGAAGGCGCTGGCGATGCATTGGGTCTTTCCCCGAACAGTGACCGAATGCCAGGCGAAAATTGGGGACCCAGGGCCCTGTAAAGTGCGACGAATACCCTCAGCACAACAATAAGGGTCAAACGATGAATTTATGATTTTTCGAAAATTTGATGGATGGAAAAATGTAATTTAATTGTAATAAAGTATTTTACAAAGTAAAATCATTGAAGGGAACTTTTATCAGAGAGAAATTCGACGGGCAGAAAATTCAATTTCATTGTAGACAATGAATTTTACAAAGTACAATCATTAAAGGGAAATTTGATTAGAGAGATGAGTTCATGGAAACATAAATTGAATATAATAAATTATAGAGATAAAAGTACTGGAAATAAATCTGTCTAGTAGTAACTTCACTACTCGACTAATTTCAGAAACTATTAAAGACGTTGGCCATGTACAAAAGCCTCGTTCAAACTGAGTAATGAAGAAAACTGGACTCAATAGCCATAGTTGAGACAGACCAAAGAAGTCTGTCCGGTATCGGGAGGGGGGAATGAAAACTTTCTGTGCGGTTCATACCCCTCACTCGATTAGGATGGTCGAACTGCGTGTACTCTTGATGCAGCATGCGTGCACGATCGCCCTATACGAAGAGCGATACTTATCAGCTGTGCTTGGAGTTTCGCGGGCAAAAAGGGGTGCGCGAGCTGGTGTTGGGGTGTGCGCGGTAAATCATTCACTTCAGGCAGGCTCGGCCTGCAGTGCGGCCAAATCGGTCTTGTAGTACGAAAACTGTATTAAAGGGATATTTAGACGTTAAGAAAATGAACTAGACAGAAAAATCCAAAACTACCCTTAAATATCATAACATGTCTTTAAACCCGGCAGAGCTAGAGGAAGAAAAATATGGCAAATGAGGAAGTGACCTGGGTAGTCGAAGTGGAGTTGATGGGGGAGGATTCAAATCTAGACGACAGTAAAACACCTGCCCCAAGAAAGCAAGAGGAAACTGTGGACGAACCGATAAACACGGAGAATGCAGGTAAAAAATGCAGTAAGTCAGATATTAGAATGTTGTGAACAGAAATAGAAGTTTCGATGTCGGATCCGAAAAATTTACTTATAATTGTAGACATCGAGTGTAGATACACAAACCTCGGCGACCCAGACTTCTCCGCAAAAGGACACCCAGGGAGGAACGGACGTGGGTAGCGCAGCGGCAGCCGTCTTGGAAATTTTCGAAGCAGCCAAGGAGGTGCCTAAGACGCTTACAGATACGGCCAACGCCAATTGAGAAGTAGAAAAGTGCAAACTGCTAGCGGCAAAGGTAGACCGAAAAAGAAATAATGATAAAAGAAACTACAAATTGAAAAGAAAAGCCAATTAACATTTGTGGTTAGATCACTTGCACACAGAACTGCTGGCAAGTAACCTGTTCGACAGTTAAGCACCAAAAATTATGCGGTTAGATGAGGAAACAGTCGCTAAGAGAAAAGGATTAGTTAGAGAGATAATTATGAAACACTTGACGAAGATTATCATAATAGAATACTTAATATCAAAAACCAAAAGACAGTTTTAGAGAAATGAAAAGATTGTAAAAGAAGTGAGATAAATATTACTCACACCTCTGTCAAGAACACGGCTCTATCAACTAAGAATAAGACCAAAAAAAAAAGTAATTCATAACTTTCGCGAAATATTTCATTCTATTATAAGACATTCACCAAGCTGTATCGGGATCAGCACCTGAGCCCGACAAGATGTTAAGAGACCGACCGGCAGTGATGGACGCTGTTTTAGATGCAAGAAGCCAGGACACCGATCCTCGGGCACTGCAGAAAGTTTTAGTAAAACATTACAGGAAAATGTTAGAGCATATATGTTTCATTCAGGTCTGCCAAAGAGCATGTGGGAGTTAGCGGTAGAGGCAGCGATTCACGCATATAATCAAACCCGACGCAGATCTATCGAATACGAAATAGCAAGTAAGAAATTTGTACCAAAAGAAAATATTCACATTGCCAACATTAGAAGATTTGGGTGTGTGGTTTGTGGTGTGACTGATTCATAATTAAGCGCGCAGGAAATGTAATTTTTATAACTAGTTTCTTCCGAATGAGATATTGGCTGACAGAAATTCGCGCTCGAGTTTCTGGAAACGCGGTAAACGAATTGTCACGTGTTCTTATATAACTCAGATGATTTGTGGGTCGCGAAAAGTAATTATGAACAGTGGAAAGCTACTGCCTTGAGCTGCATTGATCAGTGAGTGTGATCATTATAGTTTAATCCGTTGAATGATAACACATAATTTAAGCGATCAATTAATACTCAGTTAACCACGTTTGTGCGGAGCAATGTTGACATCTAAACGAGGTATCTATTGATTATTCTGAAAATGTTTTTTGTCACTTGTGGTTTCTTTGTAAGTGAATGTACGATTAGAAAGTTTCGAACATTGTGTGTATTTCAGCGTGGTTTATTTATACTGTGATGTGACAATGGAAAATGATTGTAACGAACTTCGACGCTAGATGCATGACAAAATTGGAGGGAAGATTCAGATAGCAGATTTTTTTTTTCTTTCTAAACATCATTCAACTTTTATACAATGCTGAATCCATGGAGAATTGTGAATACCATGTGAAAGAATCCACTGGAATTTGTACGTTGTTACTTTCTCGTATATGATGGACTCCGTAATCTCTTCAACATCGATGAGACCCTTCAAAAGCGATAAGTAGAAACACTCGGTTACAATCAGCCACATTTTAAATCCATATGTTCCACTCACTTTTGCTGACATTCATCCATCCAATACATTCACCTCCAATATATATTTTTTCATGAATTTTGTTATTAATGTTGATGGCTCCTTTAAGTTGAATTGTGTATGTGTATGAACGCCATTGTTGCTTCAAATGGGCAAAGCGAATATTTCGATAAATTGAAAGTGTAGATGAATTGCGCTCAATCTGATCTCGAAATTTCATATTTTATACGGTTTTCAAATGTTTGCGTCATAATATATTTTGAAAATTGCATTTACTCATGAAATATAAATGTTCTTCATCGTGATATTGTAGTGTTGTGTCTCATTTATCTCTCTAAAACGTCGTCTCTTTGCTTGTGTTGTCTTTCTCTCGTTTGAATTATTGAATTTCATAATCATTCTCTTTACAGTTAATTTTGTTTTCAATGAAAATAAGAATAAAACTTTTACGATGTCCAAATATATTGTTCCTAATGTCATTGAAACTTTAAATAATATTCATTAATTGTAAAGTTTAAAATTTAAGTGAACAAAATAAAGCTTTTTGTTACAGGCTTATGCGAAGGTTTCCCAAAACAGAAACAAAATTCTGGGAAAAAGCAATTAAAGCGGTTTTGGTCGGACATACCTCAACGGGGTATATTTTGTGGCATCCCAGATCAGGAATATTCTTAGAGTCACGTCATGTACGTTTCAATGAGAAACTTAGCTACCGAGAAGCGTTTAAGAGTAATGTATATAATGCAAAGGCACTGGAAAATAATAAAGAATTAGAAGATGAAAACTGCCTCAAAGAATTTTGAGACGATGACATATAAGAACCGGGAAAAATAGAGATTGGAACGAACAATAGGGGGAGACCGCAAAAGCGCAAATTACAAGCTGAAAGCACAGAAGAGGCTGCGACAAAGAAAAGGATAATACCTGAGAAAAAGGCAAAATCAAAATTAGATAAGGACACATATGTTTGAGTAGCTACACAGTGAGGAATGCCGATAGTGAACGACACGAGTTTTGATTTCTTCGATCTGAAGGAATTAGATATTAGACAGGTTCAATTAAGAGATTAGACAGAAGAAGGTGCATTAGATAATAATCTAGAAGAAGATTATTAGCATCCATAAACAAAGATCCGGTAAATGACAAAGAAGCAATCAATGCAGAGCACAAATTAGAGTGGGAAAAGGCCATTACAGAGAGGAAGTTAAATGTATGACAGATAATGAAGTCTGCAAATTAGTGGATAGATCCAAAACAATAATGGATGGAAGTAAACGTAACGTTGTACATTCTGGGTGGTTATTTAAAAGAAAAAGGAAAGAAGATGGAAATAATAAATTCAAAGCTAGACTGATAATTAGAGGGTTTCAAGATAAAAAGACTTACGAGCTTAAAGAAACATATGCCCCAGTCTCTACATTATCGGTGGTCAGATCGGTATTAGCAATCGTAAACAAGCACGACTTAGACGTGTGCCAATTAGATGTTAGAACAGCATTTTTAAATGGAATATTAGAAGAGAAAATGTACATGAAAATAGCAGAAGATTTAGAGTGCGATGAAGAGACTGCAGAAACAAAAGTGTGCAAATTAGAGCGAGCATTGTGTGGCCTAAAAAATAGCCCTAAGAAGTGGAACAAACGTTTCTCTTAAGGAGCAGTCGAACTATGTGTAGAGAACGATTTGCATGAACAGTTGTATAGTTTCCTTCGCCAAATTCCTGAACAGGAACCGCCAAGATAACCTGTACAGGTTCGTGTGCAGTTTCATCTACACGAACATGCGCAGGAACCTCCGAGGTTCCTGTACAGGAATTTACAGCTGGTCGGTGTAAACTTCCCCAATAATCACTTGCAAGAAACAGTTGGGTAAATGTACCTTCTTCTTTAGATATTAAATATATTAACACACACGTATTCTATCGAATTAGGTAGGAGTACAGATTCTGAAGGGTGTGTTCAGACACGGGGTACTCCAATTCTAATTGTCGCCGCTGTACCTCAACTAGTTGACCTTTTATGAATTTTCATTGGCTTCAGTTGGCGCGATATTCAAATCACAATTGTATTTGCAAGAGGATGTAATGCAGAATAGAAACGACACTCATCTCTCAAACATCATAAATTATCGGGGAGGTTAGTTATTAAAGTTAGGGAAGAATAATATTTACTTTGAAACACATTTAATACGTCTAGTACAGCGGCAAACATTGGAAGGGGAAATGCGTCTCTACTCTCCCAAGCGTGGTAGACGCGTACGTCACAGAGTAGAGATTCTCCCACGCGTTTACCACCTCTATCGCTCTCTAGGAGAAAGAGTAGGAGACGCGGAACATGTGTTCTCGCAGGGAATTTCGCCGAGTTGGGCATGGCTGACCTCGAGGATCTGTCAGCAGGACTAATAATTCTTGCTTCTTATTAACTGCAGTTGTTTTGTAAACCATCTTTAAAAAAAAGAGAAAGTGAAAAATTTGTTGATAACGAAATTGATTTGTTTTTGAAAACTATTGCTGGTAGAGAAAAGTGTCCAATACAAAGCAGTTGTGGTTTTTGAAGATCGTGTAGCCTGATAGAAGAGTGTAGTATGAAAAGTCAAGAAATTTCTTGATAACTGACAAGAACTGCAAGAAAATTTGTTTTTCATCGTAAAAATTAGTATCATTCTTAAAGGATGGACATGAAAAAATATTTCAGAGAAGAAATGTGTGATTTATGAAGATCTACATTTTTTGCGAACAATATTTTTCTCTGATTGTTACGATGGACATTGGGATGACCCAACTCAATTATGAAAGAAAAGGGGTCTGGTACCGCAGTATCCATGCGTAATCAGTCATTACACCTCGTGGCTAAGTTGAGTTCCCTCCAACATTTGAACATACATGTATGCGTCGCGTATGCAACAAACCGGCTAAAGGAGAGATACACAGATGCGAGAACCGAAGTAATGACGAGCGGGAAAGCAATTGGGCCAAGCGTAACTTCCTATAACTCCTGCTCTCCTGATAGGTACTCGCGACACCCGCGAGACCACAAAATGCTAATTATTATAACGAATTATTATTTCAATGAAAATGTTTATATATATAAAATTCTTAGGACTACTAAAAAAAAAAAAAAAAATTGATTAGCAGTTTGAACTCGAAAGTTCATTGCCTCACTACCCGCTTCGGGTAGTGTTTATAGGTGGATATTTACTACCAATGTGGGCCCACCACACCCACGACGGGCCAACAGCAACGCAGTATTTCCTTAACGGTCACCCATACAAGTACTAACCGCGCTCAACAATGCTTAACTTCAGTGATCTTACGAGAACTGGTGTTTCCAGAGTGGTATCTAAGGCTACCTAATTTCAAATTTTCGATCAAATCGGAAAGACCTTCGACAATTGCTATATTAATTGTTGTTAGCTAAAAATATTTCACACAAAAAGTATTTGTCATTGAACAATTAGAGCAATGGGAGCGTGTCCTGAGTGCAAGGAAGTGATTTCCAGAGGAGGACCTGAGGTGCTTGTTTGTTTCAAGTGTGGTGTTTTGACCCATCTGGCCTGTGCGAATTTTAATATTTCTAAAAAAAATTTTTATAAACTCAGGAAGGGTCAGGCAGATTTCTTCTGCATAAAATGCAAAGGGCAAAGCATCAGCGACATTTGTACGGCAGCCGATGGTAGTTCGTCTGGGAACGCTCACGCTCTTGCCCCCTCGGCAGCAACGGCTACCTACAAACAGCCCGATCTTGCTGCTATGATCAGAAATGCTGTCTTGGAAGGACAAAAGGATGCACTTGCGCAGTCTCAGGAGATTCTTTCCAGGATCACTGAATTTGAAAATAAGCAGCAAGTGTTCAATGATAATCTTCTAGCCTCCATTGAAACTATCGAAGCTGACATTGCTGATAACTCAAATCGAATTTCTGTGCTCGAAGCTAGCTCAGAAATTGAAAAGGAAGATATAATCAAAATTAAAAAGGATGCCAATGATTTAAAATGAAAAGTGGCCACTCTTGAGCATGCACTTAACGTAAGCGAGCAGGCGGCCCTTGAAACAACTTTGGAAATTCATAATTTCCCTATGAAACCCAATGAAGACCTTTTTACGAACATTGACTCGATAGCTAAGTCTCTTGACGTTCCCTTCACGAGGGAAGATGTGGTCAAAATATACCGAATTATAAAGGCACCTGCGCTCACAAATTCCTCCAAGCCGCCCATCATTGTCGCGAAACTCGGCAATCAAAAACTGCGAGATAAATTCGTTGAGAGACGTAAGGTCTTTAGAGACTTCTGTACTGAAAACCTCGGGTGGCCGAGCAAAGATAAACACCCTATTTATATACGTGAGGCCCTGTAACTTTTGAAGCGGAAAATCTACGCCATTGCCTTGGGTCTCTGAAGAGAAAAATGAATGAAATCTCTTTGGATTGCGGGCGGAAAAATGTTTGTCGTAGAGAGGATGGATCTCCGCAAATTTACCTGGCTAATTTGCAGACCGTCGAGGGACTTTAATAGCAATTACTGCTTCCTAGTATCATCCTAAGTATATATGTCGGTAAATATAACATAACTTGTCAATTAGACCGATTTCCAACTCATCTACCATACTAAATAATTTTTTCAATTAAGAACTTGAATGTAATAACACAAAGGTTTCTCAGTTATTCTAGCTGTTCTAATGGAATTTATTATGTTCTACAAAAACATATGTTAAAACAAAGTAATCCTGATTATATTGTGTTTCATTTTTTATCTGAAAGATCTATTATTGTATTGACTGCACGAGATTCTATAAAAAATGCTAACATTGTTTCTCACTCTATTTCGGAGATTTATCCTTCTACGGTATACTTAAATTTTCGTGCTTCAGTACCACTGAAGATTCTTTTACATTTATATCTACACTGCCACTTGAGCAACTATTTGACTCTGCTTAACCCTATTTGTAATTACTTAATTTGGGCTCTGTTGGTTATTGATCATGTTATTTCTATTACTACTATCTTTTCCCATGTGCTATCATTCTTTCAGGTAACTTGTAACTTAAAAGTAACCATTTTACATTTTCAATAGATACCTTAAATAATTGGCATGTTAACTATATAATGCCTATTGCTTTTCTCTGGCGGACCGAACGAACGGAACTGATACGCTACAGCGTATCCTTATAGTATCCTCTCCGTATCATGCAAGAAAAACTCATTAAAAAAGAAAGATTAACATTTCACTTGTTGAAATTCGGATTATACGTGAAATTTTGAGTTAAAAGGTCACAGAGTAATCGCAATAGTTTTTCTTGCAACATTAAAAACTTAAAAAAAATATAATACTTATTGATGACGTGCGCTGAAGGCGACTTCAAACGCATCGTCGTTCAGTAGCAGTTAATAGGCGCTATCCGTCGACGATGCGTTTGAA
>CAKNYM010038546.1:0-14384 GCA_932195095.1 Andricus curvator | reverse complement strand
ATTGCAACAAGTTTATTTTTCAGCGTTAAAAAATAAAAAAACGAAGTTGCTGTCATTAAAGTCGGACCCCTGCATATTGGCAACCCGCTTGAAGCCGCCGTTAGCAAACTGCCAACATGCAGGGGCCCGACTTCAATGACTTCGTTTTTTTATTTTTTAACGCTGAAAAATAAACTTGTTGCAATTACGACATGCCCATTTAACGTAAATTTTAACGTATTATTATAATTGCAACTTTTCTTTATTCACACAAACTTTCATATCGATATCTTATTTCGTGTGGAATTGGTATGATAAAAAATATGTCGGTAAAGTACAAATCGGATAAGTATTACATGCGCTTAAGGATTTTGAAAGGTTTTGAGATAATGAAAAAAATTTCTTCAGATTCGTGGGAAAATTTGAAATGTTTTTTCACTTTGCAAAATTAATTTTACAAGAATAATAAAGAATATTTAAAAATAAATTTTGAAGAATAAATAATAATTCAACAATTATTAATTTAGAAACAATCGAGTTAGTTTAAGAGATATTTGAAAGTTTTGAAAAGATTTGAAAATAATTAAAAATTTGTAAAGATTTTATGAACATTCCTAGGAAATTTGAAAATGATTTTTTATTTTGAAAAAAGAAATTCCAAGAGAATATTTAAATAGATTTTGAAAGATTTTAATGCTTTTTAAAAATTTTACAGGTTTCTTTTTTTAATTTGAGCAAAAATTAGAATTATGTTAAAAGATATTTAAAAGTTTTGACAGAGTTTTACAAATAATTTTAAATTCTAGAAGAAAATTTATAATAATTTTTTATTTTCAAAAAGTAATTCAAAAAGAATATTTCAAAAGATGTCAAAACGAAAACAGATTTTGCCGTATAAATAACAATCGAACGCTGTGATCCCTGTTATTGTTTAACCTGCAATTTTACATGTATTCAGTACATAATTGTTGCAAATAAATAGATTTTGGGTAATTTTGTGAGGAATGTCAATTTCAATTAATATTAGTGAATTCTCATGTAACCTCTTTCCTGTTAATATGTCTTCTTTCAAAGTTTTACATTCAGTCCTTATTCTCGCAGCCTTCACGATTTACTTCGAATGAAAATCTGCGACCTACATCTGTGAGTAACCCCACCCAGGAAATTAAACGACTCAAAAAGAGTTTGCGTCAATACGAAGAAAAATTGAAGAACATAACCGAGAAGTACGAGCAGGTTAAGGAAGAAGTGAAGAGTTTGGAACAAGCTTTGAGCGAATCGGATGCTTATGCAGATTCACTCAGAGAAGAGCGCACCGCAATGAATGAAGAAATGGCGTTACTAAGAAAACTGAATTGAACTGAACTGAACTGAAAAAATTGAATATTTCAAAGTAAAAGCTTCGGAAAATCTAGAAATATAAATTTTTATAAAAAAAGAAAAATCTGATTTGTCATGAAAATTGATTCGACAAATTTTTCTAAAATAAAAATTTAAACTTTTCAAATTACTTTAAGTAAATTTAAATCGTTTAGAAATTAACAATTAGAAATTTTTAATTATACTTTTCGAAATTCAACCATTTCAATTTTAATCGCAAAATTTAAACTTATGATAGGGAAAAATTGGAAATTTAGCGCTTGCCATGAAAATTCAGAATTCTATTCTAAAATTGTAATCATTAAAAATTGAAGAAATTATTCAATTATTCAATAGAAAAATTGTTCTTTTTTTTAACTGAGTTTGAAATGTCGAACTTTTTGGAACATTTTTCAAATAAAAAAAACTTCAATATTCAATTCCTGGATCTAAAATCTGCTCATTTTTAAGGCTTAAATTTGAGAAATTGTTTTAATTTTTCATTGTTTTGAATTTATTCTGACGGCATTTCATTCAAAATTCTTTGATTACAAATCCTTTAAACTGAAAAGCGTGCAACTATCAAGTCTTTTAATTTGATACTCTACGGTTTCGAAAAATTTAATAAATCAGACAGTTTTGTAGGTTTAAAATTGAAACCAAACTATTCAGAAAATTTAAATATAAAATTATTAAATTTAAAACTGACTAATATTGCAAACAAACAATAATTTAAAATATTTAAATCTAAAATTATTCAATTAAAAACTAAAAAAAATGCTTTTAATATGAAAATTTTCAATGTTGAAATATTTTAAAATGAAATTGGAATTGGTTTGAATACAAAAAAGTTTGTATATCACAATTATTCGCGGCTAATTTTTTTTAGTTTTAAATGAAGTTCGGATTTGTTTAAGTTTCAAGTTTTTGTAGTTTACATTTTTTCATTTTTTAATATTTTTCATTTAAAATTACTTTTTATTCTGAACGTTTTGTATAACGTTTCAGTTTTACAGGGTTTATAATTGAAACTTTTTCCATTTTGAACGGTGAAAAAAAAAAGGTGAAATTATTTTTTGATTTTATATTTAAATTTGTCTAATCAATTTTTATGTTAAATCATAATTTCTTAAATTGAATAAAAATTTAGATTTCTAGAACTTCAGAAGCTTTTACTTTGAAATATTCAATTTAGTTTTCAGTTTCTAATTGTAAAATTTTAGTCGCTTCTCATTTAAATTTATAAAAATTCAAATGTTTTCACTTTTGAATCATTCCATTTTGAATGCTTTTATTGATCAATCATAGTTTTCATTCCTCTGAATTTTACATGATCTATTTCTGAAAATTTTAATTGAAAAATATTCAATTTTCAACGTTTGAAAATCGTCCTGTTTCGAAATTTTAATCTGAAATCATTCAATTCCGAGATTCTTGAATCCAAAGTAAAATTGTTAAATTCTGAACGCTTGGAATTAGAAATAATTAAAATTCCTCCCTAATTAAATTCAATTTTAATTTGAAATTATCCCATTTTAAACTCTTTTATTCGCAAATGACACAAGTTCAATTCCTTTTGATTTCATTCGAAATATCGTCATTTTTCAAAATTTTACCTATCTACAATATTTCGAATTGGAACATTTTAAATACAAAATCATTTCATAATTTTTTTTAAATTTCAAACGCTTTCAGCTCGAAATTATCAAGAACAAATGATGGTCTAGCCGTAGTTCTCCGCGTGTGAGAGCCGAGCGGCGCTCGACAGCTAACTTCACAGTGGCTCTAATCCGCTCTCTAATTATAACTCTATACCAAAAAGCCAGTGATATTTGTTTAGATTAGTTTTAAGTATTTAAATCTTTCTTCGTTCGTTCAGTACAATAATGTTTGTACTATAAAATAGAAAGTATTATGTTGAAATGCCAAAAATAATATCCATCTTAGTTTGTTTAAATTAATTTTTAGCATCACAATCTTCGTTCAGTACAAAAATAGAACAATTTATGTACGATAAAACAAGAAGCATTATAATACGATGTATTTTGAAATAAAAGCTTAAAAATACGTTCTTTTGTAAATTATTATTTCGGAAATTCCACCGTTTCGCATTGAAGCGCATAAATATTAATTCCGTTATGTAGCATATACTCAGTTTCCTTCATTTCAATGCCATTAAATGCCCTTTCATTAAATTCACATTCATGCCAATGCCTTTTAATGCTGCTCATTTTAAGTTTTCATTTTAATGCGTTTCATTGCGCCTTGCGCATTAATAAGGATTCATTTTTAATAAAAGCTTAAAAATACGTTCTTTTGTAAATTATTATTTCGTAAATTCCAGCATTTCGCATTGAAGCGCATAAATATTAATTCCGTTATGTAGCATATACTCAGTTTCCTTCATTTCCATGCCATTAAATGCCCTTTCATTAAATTCACATTCATACCAATGCCTTTTAATGCTGTTCATTTTAAGTTTTCATTTTAATGCGTTTCATTGCGCCTTGCGCATTAATAAGCATTCAGACAAAAATGCAATTAAAACGCATTGAAACGTTTCAATGCGTTCCAATGAACTCCTTGTTACCGGGTTTTTTCCCTGCACACACATAACCGTCACTCACATATATCACTTTTTTCTGAATTCCGCGCAATTTTTAATATGCATTTTACTAAGTGAATCAACGGGAATGTTATACCCTTCCGAAATATTAAACAGGGTTTTGGAATAAATGGAAGAGAAGTATTAATATTTATATTTCAAGTACGACTTGCACCGGATGACACTTTTATAATTTTCCAAAACATCGCAGCACTTTTCTTGTCTGTATCAACCTTCTTTCTTATTTGTAATAGATTTTCTCCTGGTGAAGCCAGACATTTTTTATGCAGGCATTCTTACATCTTACATAATTAAATCATGAAGGTACATATATACAAAATCACCGCTTCAAAATAAAAAATCCCGTACATTTCCCGCACCAATAAAATTTCCGTACAATTTCCGATTTTCTCACACGCTGAACACCCGGTTATTATAACGGGACCCAAAAATGATATCGCCGAACCTGGATCCAAGATGGAAGTTATTGGGATAGAGCGACAGGGTAGGAAGGGGGGGGGGGGGGTGCCACGCACATTCAAATATATATTCAAAAAATGTCATGATATAGCGCTGCATCTGCAAAATCCTGGTTGCATCTCCATTTAGAAACCTTTAGAAGTTCTGTTTGGAATGCCGATTAGAAAACATTTGTGGTAGAGCCAATAAGAATCCAAATAGATCCACATAGAAATGGGAACTTAGCGTTTTAATTGAAAAATCCTATGTGCATGCCCATTTAGAAACCATTAGAATATCTGATAGGGATGCCAATCAGAACACATCTGTGGTAGAGCCAATAAGGATCCAAATAGATCCACATAGAAATGGGAACTTAGCGCTTTATTTGAAAAATTATGTTTGCATGTCCATTTAGAAACCATTACAAGTTCTAATTGGAATGCCAATAAGAATGCAACTTTCTGAGTGTCCATATAGATCCATACAGATGCTTACTCAACTTCTGATTGGAATTCCAAACAGGACGAATCCATAAACCGTCCATATAGATGCGTTTAGATTTTTCTATGTGGCAAATTTTTCCTAAGTGGCCTCTCGATTAGAAACCATCAGGAACCAACAGATACTCTTAGAAAATCTAACTGGATCTAATTGCCATTTAATGAAGGGTATTTATCCAATTTCACTTTACTTATTTAATATTTAAACAATTTGCTTTTCATTTACTTAAAACATTTTGCATTAATTCCATTTTATGGACTTCACTGTTTTAAATTATTATCAACACCTTTTTACCAACTACTCACCTTTTCCATGTGACTCCGCCAACCGGACACTTCTGGCGAATTCAGTGACGTCATAAACTATTTCTCATACGCGCATACACTGTAAAAAAAATCAACGAAATTTTACATCTGCAGGCGTAGGAAATAAAACGACCATGCACGAACGTGGTAAATTTCCGCGAAGAGATGTAAAATCCCACTCTGTTGGGAATTTTAAAAAGTCGACCGTAACATTTCCATCCAGTGGTGAAATTTCGAAGCTGCTAATGGGTTTTTACCTAGCGAGAGTAACAATAACCTAAAAATTTCATGGGAAAACTTTGAAATAAATCCTTTGCAAATCTGACTTTCGTCTTTAATTGCTTTCTCTACATTTTTGCGCAGTACTTACAAAGTGCATAGATTATTTTAGATACAAATATAAATTTAGGTTATGTTTCTACAAGGACGCCGAGACGCTTCAAACTTTTTCCACGCGAGTTTATTCAAATTCACTTAATATATATCTCTATCTCTGTAGAAACAGAAACAAGGACAATTTTTTGACACGTATAGCGAATAACCGATTAAGTTTGAAGCTACATTGGATCATTGGATTGATTCATGGTTATCTACAATAATACATTTTATTATTACAACACTTGTTAACATCAAATGTAAAATCACATAATTCCAAACGTAAAATTACCAACACATTGTAATATTCAGTTCGGTACCGTGGAATCCTGCTACTTTAGTCCGTAAGATTACAACGACAGTTGGCGGAAAATTACCACGCTAGTGCAGGGTCCTTTTATTTCCTACGACCGACGGTGTAATTTTCAGTAACTAATGTGAAATAACATGCGCTGCCGCGGCGTCTTTTATGCATCAGTGCAATTTTACCGCGACAGAATATGTAAAATTTCGAGGACATTTTTTACAGTGTAGCCATCTTTTCAACACTTTACACTACGTAGTACAAACTATAGAGTTTTAGTTGAAATGCCATTTAGTTGAATCGATATTTAGTTCGATTGCACACCAACCCTTTTAAATAAATTACATTCACTGATTTCGATACTTGCCGGTTTTCTTTTGCTTTAACCGTTTTGACAATACTAAGCTATTGTTGGTGCACGGCGGTACTGCGCGTGAGTTGGGGGGGGACAACTCCATCTTTGATTCTTAATCCGCATTCATATATCGCGAAAATGAAAATGGAGAAAATGGTTGAGCACGCCATCGAGCTCAAGGTGCAGTCCCATGTGGGCAGAATACGTCGGCGTAAAGCAGAAACACATAAGAGTGAGAGACACGGAGGCAGATCCGCAGATTGCATGCAGAAAGTCCACAAGAGTGAAAGAGATGGAGAACAGCCTGTCTTTTTCACTCTTGTAAAGTTTGTGCACGCAATCTGCTGATCTGCAATCGTGTGAAAGCGCCCTGACAATGTTTATTACCCTATCGGTAAAACAGAAACACACAACCATCTTTAATTTTGGAGTGGGACCAGTGGGACTATCACGACCATGATCCAACCCACTCAAGGTGCTTTTACACCTCTGCATGAATGCTCGTGCGTACGCATGCATTTGAAAGCGGTCATTCCAACCTTCGATAAATCTAGTAATATTGTAGTAATTTTATAGTAATATTTTACATTAGAAGAAAATTACTAAAAGATAACTGACATATTAGGGGCATAATTTCTGAAGTGTACCCACCTCGAAAATAAAAGTTGTCCGATCGGGCTAAAAATTGGCCCAATTGTAGTCCTATTTGATAGTAGTTCTCACACTAAAAATTAATTCATTTTGATAATTATTCATCAAAGTGGAGGGGGTACAATTTTTTGGTTTTTTAGGCAAATCCTTACTTTCAAACGTTTATAACTTGTGACCTATTGCCTTAAACAAAATTTCACTTTAAATATATTCGATAGACTTTCACAAGCTTTCTGGTGGTAATAACGATTTTTCAAAAAAGTCCAAATTTGACCCGAATTTTCAAAAATCAAAAATAAATTTGACTTTTTTCCAAATTTGGGCACTTTTTTTTTCTTCAAAATAGTTTTAAAAGAAACCTGAGATTTTTCCTATAAGACCCCCAATTTTCAGAGTGGCAAATTAATTCCTCTTTGAGGAATAGAACGATATGTAAACCAGATTCCATAATAGGGCGGGTGGCGCGCGATTTCCCCTAGTGCGCTCACGGCGAGGAACTTTGTGCAACGCTTTAGTGCCAGTTTTTTAAGTTAAGTAATATTATATGGTAATATTATGTGTCTTTCTGTTCGATTTTTTGGCGATAGTTTCAACAGTTGTTTTCTTTGCAGGCCTTTTTTGCGGTTGCTGTTTTTTGCCATTCGAGAAGATGTCGTATTCCTCAGAGGACGAAAACTTCTTGAGTTGAAGTTTTCCATCTTGAGTGGGAATGAAAGAGTGGTACTGTCATGTACCTGGTATCGTGACAGCTTTGTCAAATCTGGCTTTCAGTAACTCGGTGGGGAGTGGGTTTGTGATGTTTCGGAGAACATTGTAAGCTTGAACGTGCTGCTTGTCTGTTTATATTCGCTCCTATACCATCACATGCACCCTTACCATGAGATGTACCATGGAAGTGCCATTCAGCTTGGATACCAAAATCATCCTCATGGGCTTGGACATTAACAAAGCTACTGTTATTTTTAAAATGTTGCCCTGCACCATCAGTGAAATAGTAGATTTTCTTTGGCCTGAAATGAGTTTTCAAGTAATCTACTATTATCTTTTGAGTAGGGTTACCACATGGTCCGAGTGAGAAAAGCGGACACTCCACAATCCTCCCCCCCCCCTATAAAAAACGAAAAGAAGAAAAATTCTTTTTTAAACATTTGAAATAATAAAAAAATTAAAAGAAAATAAAAAAAATTGCGAAAGAGCGTGACTTATTTGGTGATTCTCGAACCATATCATACTTTACCTGGAGTTTGGATGGAATTTAAATTAAAATAAAAAATATATTCGTACATTTTAATTTCATTCATATACATATAGGCCTACATTCATATAATATATCGTCACTTAGTTACTGGTGTATCATATTTGTCTGAATTTCGAATTTTTTCAGCAAATACAGTTTTTCTGGGCTCTGTAAATATTTTATGAAATCTCTACATTGGGAATCCTCTTTTTCCGAGATCAAAAACTCATTCAAGTTCATCATTTGGTCAAAAAGTAGGGAGTCGCAACCCATCTGATTGGTCATTGGTGTGGTTGCGCGCGCTCATTTGAAATGTCAATAATTTCAACAATTTCAAATGAGCGCGCGGAACCAGACCAATGAAGCTAAATACATACTGAAAAGATGAAAATATGTATAACCTTATAGTTCATCGGTCTGATCAAGAAAAAAGCGAACATGTCACATCAAAAGCGGACAAGCGAACACGAGACAGAAAAAGCGGACATGTCCGCTGAAAAGTGGACGTCTGGTAACCCTACTTTTGATACTCGTGAACAGCCACCATGTCATGAGCTAAGTTATCAGATATGATTGCGATTGATTGCGATACTTATGTGCCTGAGGTGAATATTGTAGCTTGTTCATTATTCCAGTGGAATGATTGCGCTGCATTCTGAATTATGAAAGCGTAATTCTCAACGAAATCGAAGCAAATCAAAAACTCCCTATGCAATAAATTTCCCTTCAGTCTAAGCCTAGCTTAGACGTTTCTAATCAGCACATTATGGCCATTCGGTCATGCGCACTGTGATCTGCTATCTCCTTTTCTCACGCGAGAAGTGTGTGAGTGAGCGCCTGTCCATGACAACCAGCACTCCGTGATGACAACAACGACAGCAAATTGAGGTTATATCAATGTTTTGCAACTTATGGCAAATTTTTTTGCAAAGTTAATAAGTGTAAGACGGAAAATCATATAAAATGTAAATTTGTGAAGATTTTGAAATAGAATTTTGAAGCTTTTCAAGGATTTTCGAAAATTTCATGATAATAACAAATTTTATTTCAGATTACTAGGAGAATTTGAAGTGATTTTTCATTAAAAAAAATGTTTAAGAGAATATTTAAAAACATTTCAAACAAATTTTAGTGTATAAATTAAATGACAATTGAACAATTATTAATTTATAAGGACTTACAATTAAAATAATTTAACTTCTAATTTTACAAGTGTTCAGTTAAATATTAATAATATTTACGTGGACGTAATCTCAGTTTTCAGTCTCGTCATTAAACACGGCGCTCACTCGCACACTTCTCGCGGGAGAAAAGGAGATAGCAGATCACAGTGCGCATGACCAAATGGCCATGATGTGCTGATTAGAAACGTCTGAGCTCGGCAATAAATGTACAGTTGCCGCAGTCAAAACTCGAGGCGCTTTGTACAGAATGATTGAGAATGATCGGTCTCCTTATTATTACTCCGTGCGCCAGCTGTACATTTATTCAATATGGCGGTGTAGCTGGTATCGTTGCTGATTGGCTGCAATTTTTTTTACATGCGCGTGGCTTGACCTTGTGTGAATTGGATCATGATCACGACTATCACTGATTTACTATTCACTGCCCAAGCCTTTTAATTTACAGTTGCTTGTCGCGTAATCAGCTGATACTTTACCGAAGTTTTTTGACTGAAGGCAACCCGATCATTTAATATTTTTGTGTTCATTTTAACGCTGATGTATGTCGAATAAGGAGAAAGAATAAATGGCATTCATTATCTGAATCTAAACGTGGAGACTCCTGTGAGAATTTGTAAGGTTAGTGCAATTGTTTCACGCAAAATACACCTGTCATTTAAAAACTAAGAGCTATTGTTTTACAAAGTGAATTTGTTTTGTTGGATATCACTTTACAATCTTTCGTAATTGAATACCTCTTTCTGTAAAAAATAAATCAAATTAAGACTTGAAAATTAAAAGTAAGTGCTATATTCTCAAGTTTCATAGTAAAGTCTAGGTTTTGCAGTATTATTCCCACAAGTATTTGTAAAATGAAAATGCAGTTGCAAGTAATTTGAATTTTGTCTCAATCATCCCCGAGAAAAACTACTCTTTTATTCCTCTTGTTATATTTATGATAACCTACAATAATATACCTAGTGATTGCTGCGACCGTATATTATATGTAAATACTTTATTATTATAGAATTTCTAAATTAAGATCGAACAGAAATCTATTTCATCATGAATAATTTTATGCAAAGTGAGCTTGAAAAAGATTCAGATTTAAAAACAGACTTCTAAACTACCTCACTTTTCGGCTCATTAGAGACAAAAATAACCAAAAGAAAAAAGAGGGAGAAAAAGAGAAAAAGTCAACCAAAACCAACCTCTCACTTTTTCCTTTATCCGTCTTTTTTATACTACCAGGGAACCAACATGTTTCGGGGCCAATTTAGACCCCCTCATCAGCGATTGTTTATAGGAAACTACAAGCTATGAGTAATATATTCTTATGATCCAAATTTGCATTCATTAGTGAAAAATTGACCAAGATGTAGAAATTATTTAAAATAGGATTGAAAAAGTATTACAAATTCGATCTGTTCAAGGATTTATTTTAAAACTCACTTTTCGGCTCATTAGAGACAAAAATAACCAAAAGAAAAAAGAGAGATTTTGATGATCATGAATTTAATTTTACGCATTGTCTTTTCAGGTTATAATTTGATTTAATTATAAGTACAGTGTTCTCTTCTTAATTGAACAAAGGTAATTTCAAGGTCAGCGCACCACTGCGACACTCTCTTTAAATTTCCAAATATTTTGATTGAATTAATTACTCCATTTCAGTGACACTGTCTGTGCTAAAAAAAGTTGATACACTTTTTTCAAAGTAATACAAATTTAAAGCTTGTTATTTAAATATTATAAACCCGTGATTAAGGGCGGGGGGTCTTAACCTATTTGAGAAACAACAAGAAATCTGCTTCATTACGTTACTGTCCATTTTATCTCAATAAATCTAATATAAATAGATGTTGAGAAATCGACAAAAAAATGTATATTTACATAGAGATCATTTAGAAACTTAAACATAAAGTTCAGAGTTGATTTATAAAAAAGTAAGCAACAAAGAATTTCCACGCGATAAATCAGGGAAATTACGGTATTTCAGAGGTTTCTTTAACTTATCCGAGATTATCCCTAAAAAATCTTTCTAAATCACTCATTATTCCGAACTTTTAACTTCTATTACGACGTTATTGGAAATTTTCTTCTTCTAAATATTAATTTCAGTGCTTTTGGGATTTTTAAGGATTTAAATCATAATATTGCAGTTCAATTATTATAACTATTTTAATATTTCAACCAGGAGCAAATTTCATCTATATGTTTATATATGGCTCTTTATCGAATTTTAAAGATTTAGGTATGCGAAGGAATTTCCAATTGATTTTAATGGTTCGAAAGAAATTTCAAATCTTTTCTTTCTTGAAAATCCTTACATGCTGGGGTAGGGCTTCTTTTTTTGACAAATTCCAGGAATTAATTTTATGGTTCTTCCCTTAGTTTTTGTAATAATATTTTGACCCCTTTTCAAAGAATTTTCACGTGATAAATCAGGGAAATTTCGGTATTTCAGAGGTTTTTTTTTTAACTTATCCGAGATTATCCCCAAAAAAATCTTTCTAAATCACTCAATTTCCGAACTTTTAACTTCTATTGCGACGTTATTGGAAACTAATGCCAGACACATGGTCATCTTTTGTCCTAAAAAAAAAGAAGGGATCAGTTCGTCTCAACTGTCTCAGGAAACCAGTCGTGTTTTCCGAGAATAAGGGAAGAAACCAAATATCAAATATAAAATTTAAAAATTTTCCACAAAGTATAACCTCAAGTGTAACCTGAAATTAGACAGGAAATAGAAGAGAGCCTGGAGAATATTTTTAAAGATAAGTTCTTTTTTTCTTAGATCAATTTGTATTAATTTTACTGAAACAAAATTTTTAAAGCTCAAAGCTTCAAATAATGATGAAATTTCTTGATAAAAATTTTAGACTATCGTGCCTCATGTAAGGTTAATGGGGGGGGGGGGGGTAAACTCTAAAGATACTTCAAAGCGGTTAAGAACTCAAAAATTAAACTGATGATGTTTCACTTGACGCGCTGTTTTCAAAGATACCTAAATGCATTTTAAGTTTCACTTAAACTTGTGATATTTCAGTTCAATTGTTATAAGTATTTCAATATATCAAGCAGGAGAAAATTTGACATATATGTTTATATATGGCTCTTTATCGAATTTGAAAGAATTAGGTATGCGAAGGAATTTCCAATTGATTTTAATGGTTTGAAAGAAATTCCAAATCTTTTCTTTCTTGAAAATCCTGACATGTTGGGGTAGGGCTTCTTTTTGACAAATTACAGGAATTAATTTTATGGTTTTTCCCTGACTTTTTGTAATAATTTTCTGATCCCTTTTCAAAGAATTTCCACGCGATAAATCAGGGAAATTACGGTATTTCAGAGGTTTCTTTAACTTATCCGAGATTATCCCTACAAAATCTTTCTAAATCACTCATTATTCCGAACTTTTAACTTCTATTGCGACGTTATTGGAAATTTTCTTCTTCTAAATATTAATTTCAGTGCTTTTGGGATTTTTAAGGATTTAAATCATAATACGACTAGACTCTCCACCGTACGACGAATAAGTACTTTACTTGGACATGATTTCGGCTCGCAAAACAAATCTCGCGCATAAAGGTGATAGTTGGGTGTACAATATAAACATGAATAATACAAACAATAAAGTAGCCTCGGAATGGACTGAAACTTGGATTGACGAAATGCATACACACGGTAAACGTAAAGGTCGAGTTTCAGGCGATGAATGGAGACTGGGTGTTTGGAATGCTAGAGGAGTGAATGATCTTAAAGTAAAAGAACTACGAGAAACTATGCATGCTAGGAAACTAGATATTTTATGTGTACCTGAGACGAAGAAAAAGGGTTGCGAAAGTAGAAACATAGAAAATGGGGTGTTGAAAGGCGGTTTTGAAATATGGTCAGGAGTAAGTAGTGAATCAAATCGTAGTCAAGGAGTCGGTTTAATTATGAATGAAAAAGCAAGGCAGCATCTCAAAGATCATGATTTTTTATCTCCCAGATTGTTGTGGGCTAGAATGAAGGTAGGAATCAGAAGATTATTTATCATAGCGTGCTACGCCCCAGTTGACAGTGAACCGCGAGAAGTCAAAGACGCCTTCTGGGACACTTTAAATGACACAATAAGTACTTGCGATCAAGGTGAAAGAATAATTCTGCTAGGAGATATGAACGGATGGGTCGGCGTCCAACGCCAGGATACAGATACAGAAAGGGTGCTAGGTAATTTTGGGGATCCAACAAGAAAAAATTATAACGGGGAAAAATTAGTTAGCTTATGCTTAGAAAAGGGCCTATTTATTACCAATACTTGGTTTAGACATAAAATGATCCACACGTACACTTGGTGTAAAGGAAATAACCGCAGTGTAATTGACTTCGTTATTGCGGATGAAAGACTAAGAGAACTAGTCAAAGATACAAGAGTCATGAGGGGTTCCGAATGCAATACTGATCATTACCTTTTAATCTCTAAAATAAACTTAGGCCGGGGATGGAAAAGAAAGAGAACAGAAAAAACGAAACAAACTCGAATAAAAATTGAAAATTTACAGAAACCGGAAGTGCGAATAGAGTTTCAAAATAAGTTAAGCGAACGCATAGATAGGGCAACTTGGGAAGCGCTTACGAGCAATAAAGATATAGAGGGCGCGTGGGCTTTATTACGGGATATCATTGTTAAAACTGCAATTGAAGTGTGTGGTACGGCAGTGGTAGGAAGAAAGTCTGGTGATGCATGGTGGAATGATGAAATTCAAGCAGCCCAGCGAGAAAAGAAAAAAGCGCACAAGAGAACATTAAACATGACAGGTCTTAGCGATGAGGAGAGAAATAGACTCAAAAATGATTACAAAGACAAAAAGAGGAAAATGAAACGACTAGTCAAGGAGAGTAAAGAAAAAATCAGAACAGAAGAAGAGAACAAAATACAGAACTACTTTGAAGGAATTATGAAACTATTATATAAACAGTTGAAGGAAAGTAAGAGTACAGAGTTTGCCAGCATGAGAAACAGCAAAGGTGAAATGCTATATGATATAGACGAGACAGTAGACGCTTTAAAAGACTCTTTTAAAGAACTATTAGGAGGTGAAG
>CAKNYM010038543.1:9223-22554 GCA_932195095.1 Andricus curvator | reverse complement strand
AGGAACTTAGCTTGTTTTTTGAAAAATCTTGTTTGGAAATCCATACATAAACCAGAACAAATTTTATTTGCAATTCCATACAAATTCAGGTTTGGAAAATGCATGTAGATACACACAGCATTAGGGACTTTTTTTGGAAATCCATACAGAAACCAGCGAACGTTCTGTTTGAAATTCTATACCCATTACATCATAGGGATTACCATGTAGATCCATACAGATTTTCCAAGTGGCAAAGTTTCCCTGTATGCCACTACCATCAGAAACCAACAGGGACATACATATACATACAGAAATTCCGTATGGATCTGTATGGTAAGTATATTTAATTAAGTGGAGTTTTCTAAAGTGATATTGTGAAGGTGCATTTCTAATTGTTCTTTTTTGCTCCAAAGACGAGCACGACGAATAATAAAAATACCTTTGCATTTTACACGCGCGGTGTGGTTGAATTTTTAGTAATGTTTTCCCTTCACGCAGTCTGAAATGTGTCGGTTGATCTTCGTCAATAAAATGGAAGGGGTTAAACACATTGTGCGAAGTTTCATTACCGAATAAGCTGTAAAACAAGTTGCCCATGAAAAATTGTATTCTTTTGGCGACGTTAGGAAGTCCTACTCTTTCTTTATACTGGGTAATATGTTCACTTTGAGGGATATTATAGATGAACCGAATGCAACCATTAA
The DNA here is from genome assembly GCA_932195095.1 of Andricus curvator. NCBI lineage: Eukaryota > Metazoa > Arthropoda > Insecta > Hymenoptera > Cynipidae > Andricus > Andricus curvator. The sequence goes on along the minus strand of CAKNYM010038543.1, from coordinate 21,868 downwards.
GCGTACGCTCAAGCTTGGCATTCAGCTCATCACATAGAAAAAAAGTGCTGGAAAACACGAAATAGTGCTTAAAAAAATATAAGACTTCTTAGATTTCGTCCAGCATAGTCAATGGAGCACTCCTAGACTACATCAACAAAATATCACAGACAAAATTTGTAAGCCGTTCAAGAATCCAACATTAAAGTATCGAAGAAAGTCAAATACGAATTCATAGACTGTCAAGCTAGACATTTATGCTAATAAAAAAATAAAAAAGTTCTTTTTTAAATTTATAATATTATTATCTTTAACTTATATATTTATTTTAATATAATAACACGCACAATCACTACTTATATTGATCGCACGCTTTTTACGCTCTGCAAAATCGGACGCACGCTGTGAGGATTAGAACTACCTATATTCTCTACTCTAGGCTGACGCAACTTATTCCTAACCGCTTAAGCCCCTCGGCTTATCATTCCCGCTGAAAACACGGTAAAAAAATCTTGGCATTGTGCTACAGCTGAAAACTGCATGGCCGCGTGAAAATAATCTGGGTGAGGGCTGCGAATTAGATAACTTGCTGCAAGACTGACTTTGCATAACAAATTGAATAGGGTAAGGAGGGGCAGCGCCGACCAGTTAATAGTCAATGCTTTTTTTAAAGTTAATAAGATGTGGAATTGATCCACTTTTTTCATTTCGAGACCTACATTATTGTAAATCATATTTCTATAAGTATTAATTACATTAATGAAACAATGATTTAATCATTCATTTATTTCCAACAAGCTGTATTTCGCCGGCTTTGCCCCGCACCCGAGGGCAAAGCCGACAGCAGCTTTTTATGAAAATCAAAACATCTGAAGATGGCAAAACATGATGGTTCGCGTCTGTGATATTTTATATACTGGAAAAATTACCCTAAAACATTTCCAGCAAGAAGAATAAGTTATTTTTAATAAAAATAGTGATAGCTGTGATACAACCTCTTATGCGTTGACATTGCACTAGAGACGGACTACGCGCAAAGGTTTCTACCAATACCAATACAAAACACCCGCTCTACCGACCGGATTTAAAATAATAATATTTAATAGTTTCTTTCATGTTTCCCAGAAGATAAGTGGCTGTTCTACATTACCATTTACTTACCCACAAAACTTATGATACGTTTATAACCTAAGCACGTGTAAACTATTATTTTCGTCATGCTTGCCCCACTGGTGAGGCCTCAATTATTTACGATATTTAATATGATTTGGACCCGAATTACGTTCAATTATTATAGTGGCATAATGTGATATTGTTTTATCTGTCAGAATATCAAATTTTCGTACTGCAAGTATTGCCATTAATGTTGAAAACTTTATATTTCTGCCAGCGAATCTTCCATTCTTTCGTTCTCAAAACTGTTTTCTGTATAATTTTTTTTACATCGTCAATTTTCAAGATTTTAGTAAGTAACACTATCTCCATAATGAAATAGATTTAATTAATGCAAAGTAATATTAAAATTGTTAAGTAATAGCGATGTTATAAGCAAAGTCGCCTTTGCCCCACCGGTCGGCGCTGCCCCTCCTTACCCTACATTGTTTAAACAAGTTTTGTTTAAATAATTGAAAAATATAAATTTAAAGGAAGTTTTTCGGGTTTCAATCGTGTGCAAAAATACGAATCTTGCCGACGTTTCGTAAACATTGCAGTTCACTTCTTCAGGGCTGATCTGAAACTGAAGTTTCAGGTTATGTTTTTATATATATTCTCTAAGATGTCTGTGATTGGCCAGAGCGCCCCATTGTGGGAACTGGTCGAACTTGATTGGCCAATCAAGTCTTTTTTCAAAAACCCGGGAAGACGGAAAGCCAAATCGGATTGGTGTTATATCCATTGTCCCTATTGATGTTATTAGGGTGTTTTAAGATTTCGATTGCTTCTCTATGTTTTCTTGGAAAAATATTGTACGTTTTTGCGATGACAGTTGTTTGGTAAAATAAAATGCTGTGTCCTTTTTCGATGTGATGCTCAGCTAGTGCTGATTGCGTAAAATTGTTTAGCCTGACTTTACTCTCATATTCCTTTACACGTTTGCTCACCGCTCTCCCGGTTTCTCCAATATAGACTTTGCCACAAGAACAAGGGATTTTATATACTCCCGGATCACTAAGCCTTTTTATCTGTAGGGTTGTTTAGAAGTTGTCCTATTTTCACAGGTGGTTTAAATATGGTTTAGGTGTTGTGTTTGTTGAGAATTCTGCCTATTTGTTCTGCGAGACCTTGAATGTAGGGTAGGATGGTGGTCTTTTTTCTCTCTCTTTCTTTAGTAGGTTGTGTTGACTTATTTTTTTGAATGTATTTTCTTATTGCTTCATCAATTTCTTTGTGTAATCGTTTTGTATCAGGATTTGTTTAACATGTTGTAATTCTTTTTGTACGTTATCTTTATCTGTAATGGTGACAGCTCTGTATACTAGGGAGGTGATGATCGATTGCTATATAAATGTGTTATCAGATCTTTTGTAAACTAGTACGTCCAAGAAAGGCAATTTTCCGTTTTGTAAAAATTTCCATGGTGAACTGGATATTAGGGTGTAATTGATTAATGAAATCAAAGAACTTGGGTAGTTCATCTATGTCCATGTCTCCAGATGACAAAAGTGTCTTTAACGTAACGGCACAAAAATTCCAGTTTAAGCTTGAACTAAAAGGTAACTAAAGGTAACTTGGTAACTAAAAAGTTTCTAGTTTTTCCGTAAAGATGTTGGCTATTACAGGTGAGATTAGAGATCCCATTGCTGCTCCTGAGGTTTGTTCGTAGAATTAGCTATTGAAGAGAAGTAGGTATTATTGAGAGAGTGCTCTATCAAATGTGTGAGATTAGAAGGGAAGTTTGCAAAGGATTTAGCAATATCGATTTTGTTAAAGTCAAAAGAGTTTTGGACGTGTGTGATAGAGTTTCTTGTGAAAGGATTCAGTTCTTTGGCAAGAAAGCGTGCTAGGTTGTAAGTTGGTGAGTTTATTGAGCTGACGATCGGTCTGAGTGGAATGTTATTTTTGTGGATTTTTGGGAGTCCGTACAGTTTTGGAGAGATGGGATTAGTAGGTATTAATTTAGATATTGTTTCTCTGTCCAGTTTTGAGTCTTTTAGAAGGGTTTTTGTTTTGCTGACTATTGTTTTTGTGGGGTCTTTTTAGGTTTTTTATATGTATCGTCAGTTAGAAGGTCTATAATTTTGTTGTTATAGTCTTCTTTATTCATTTTTACTGTTGTGTTGCATTTGTCTGCGTGTAATATTATGATGTCTTTATTCTGATTAAGTTCTTTAATTGCCGTTTTTCTTGTTCTGTTAAGTTTGAGGAGGGAAGTTGGGCTTGGCGTAAAATGTTGGCCATCCTACGTCTTATGTCATTCGCTTTTTGGGGTGGAAGGTTATATATTGTGGATTTTAAATTACTGATGATTTCTTCTTTCGGGGTTTTGGAGGGAGCTACTGTGAAAATATGTCCTTTAGATAAGGCTGAAATCATTTCATTGCTGTGAGGATGGTTAGAGATGTTTTTTACTGTGTTAGTTAATGGTGCGTGCCTTACTGAAAGTAATTTGTCAAATTTTATTTTTTGTTTCTGAGTGGAAAGCTCTTTAATCCCTTGGGATCGGTCAAATGATATAGGGATGTGAAATCTGAGAGTGTTTGATACGAAAAGTTGAAGTTTTAGTAGTTTTTTGGAGGTAGTGTGCAAGACAAATTTGGTATGTTGTATTCTTTCTTTCAAGAGAAGCAAATTTGTTTTATTTATAACTGATTTGGATTTAGATGTTCCCAAATGGGTTTTCAACTGTAAGTATTTTAGGACGATTTTGTTGTCCCTACACGGTTTTAAGAAAGCTAAAGCTGTTAGTAGCTCAGCTTGAGAAGACCAGAACTTATCATGAGGCGCTCTGGCCTACATTCAAGGTATAACAGAACAAATAGGAAGAATTCTCAACAAACACAACATCTAAGCCATATTTAAACCACCTGCAAAAATAGGACAACTTCTAAACAACCCTAAAGATGAAAAGGCATCTCTCAGTGATCCGGAAGTATATAAAATCCCTTGTTCTTGTGGCAAAGTCTATATTGGAGAAAACGGGAGCGCGGTGAGCCAACATGTAAAGGAACATGAGAGTAAAGTCTGGCTAAAACATTTTAAGCAATCAGCACTAGCTGAGCATCATATCGAAACAGGAAATAGCATTTTATTTGACCAAACAACCGTCATCGCAAAAACGTACAATATTTTTCCAAGAAAACATAGAGATGCAATCGAAATCTTAAAACTTCATCATAACATCAATAGGGACAATGAATATAATACTATTCCGATTTGGCTTTCCGTCTTGCCGGGTTTAAAAAAAAAAACTTTATTGGCCAATCAGGTTCGACCAGTCCCCACCATGGGGGGCTCTGGCCAATCACAGGCATTCTAAAGAATATATATATATATATATATAAGAACGAAATAACCTGACACTTCAGTTTCAGGTCAGCCCTGAAGAAGTGAACTGCCATGTTCACGAAACGTCGGCAAGATTCGTAGTTTTGCACACGATTGAAACCCGAAAAACTTCGTTTAAATTTATTATAATGAATCATCGTGAAAGCATTAAATCTATTAATTGAAAAATATAATTTTTAACGAAAAATTATTTTTAAACAAGGTATGATTTTACATATAAAATTAGGTTTTTTTAATTATTTAAACCAAATGGAATTTCACGTTTAGTGTAAATAAATAATGGCATAGTACTACGGCACATGATAAAATTTGTGTTTAAAAATTAAATTGTGTTATTTTAATTTTCTAAATTAAACAATTTGATTCTAGATTGATGAAATTAATAACAAATCAACAAAAAATCAAACTTTTTGTCCTTTGTACTCTTTTCGTAAGACGCACTGTTTTTAAGTTGCAATATTTTAAACAATTTATTTTAATCAAACTGATTGTTTAAAACTGGTTTTTTAAAAAAGACTTGATTGGCCAATCAAGTTCGACCAGTCCCCACCATGTGGCGCTCTGGCCAATCACAGGCATCGTAGAGAATACATATTAAGAACAACATATGTGAGCCCTGAAGAAGTGAACTGCAATGTTCACGAAACGTCGGCAACATTCATAGTTTCGCACGCGATTGAAACCCGAAAAAGCATTAATTCAAAATTTTAAAATATTAAACTTTAAATTTTAAATTTATTACAAAACTGATGTATTTGCTAAATTATACCAATAAGTTATTGATAAATAAAATGTTAAACTTGGGCAAAAACTCACTTGCGCTTACACTCTTAAAAAATGAAAGAATTATTGAGATAGATACGAAAATACTTTTCATAAATTGTTATCAAAAAAATTGTTATTTTAAATTGAATTTCCGATGAGAATTGTTGTGTATCTTTGTGAAAAAACTCTGATGAAAAAAGAACTCTAAATAACTTTTTATTTATTCATTAAAATTATAAATGTGAAGATAGCTTTCATGTAGTAGCAAAAAACAAAAAAATTTCAAAAGTGAAGTTCGCCACCAAATTCAGAGGTAAAAATATTAAATAGAGAGGGTGCAAGCGTTGATCCCTCAAGGACACCACTCTCAACATCTCCACAATCAGACCGCTCACCATTGTTAATTTGTACTCTTTCAGAACGAGAACTAAGGTTATTTCCCTTCTAGCAATTGCCAGTTTAAAATCAGAAGTTACTTTAAGTGAAGCTGTAAGTGTACTATGCCTGGCCTGGAACCCAGATTGTATTGGGTCCATTAAATTATTGCTTGCAAGTTGTGCCGTAAGTTGCCGATGGACAATGTGTTCGAAACGTTTAGACAAGGCACAGAGGACCTGTAGAGATGCGTTATAGATGTGCAAGAGCATAGGGCCAATCACTGGTAAAGCAAGGCGAATCATTTTAATTGAGATACTATCATAATGGGATAGGAGTGCTGTTTGCAAGGAGTGTGGACTTTGTGGTAAAAGTGTTCAAAGTTCTGCAGGGGAGAAATTGTTATCAGGTGCCAAGTGTTTAGGAGGAATAAGTCCAAGCCTTCCTAAGAGAGAAATGAGATTGAGTGTTGAGTAGAAGAAATCACCTTGTCCAGATCGTCCACAATCATCAAGTCAATCCATGTACTAGAATGATCGGTGCGGTGGGTGGTATTATGGGGAACTATAGATAATCCGGCGGAAAACAATACTGATTTTTAGTAGTTAGTTGAATTGTTGGTAGCATTAAGATTTGTGTTTAGGTCACTGGTAAGTACAATGTTATTATAATCAGGTATAAGGTAAAAAATGTCAGTCTTAAGTTCCCTGTAGTAGGAGGCATTAGGATGTTTGTAAATCACACCCATCAAAACACTATCCTGAGGCGACTATACAATGATAAAAAGGTACTCAGTAGTAGGATAATTGGCAGGAGGACTCACTCCCACCTGTACACCCCTTAGGCTGTCATGAATATAGAGACAGCCCCCACATCCTCTTCTCTCATCTCGATCTCTGCGGAAAAGTGTGTAATGGTCAAGTGCTTTGAAGCTCGAAGGTTTGTTAGGCGTAAGCCAGGTCTTGGGCACGGCTATGATATGATAGGAACAGGACATAAAGTGGTCTTTAAATTCGTGGTAATGGGTAGGTAGAGGCTGAGCGTCAAGCTGAGGTGTCAAAGACTATTAACCAACAAAATTCAGTTCACTTGATTACAATTGAAAACAGGGAATAAGACACATAAAAAAGTGGAAATTAGAAGATCAATGAGCATCATGAAGCTTATGATGTAGAAAAAATGCATGAGAAAGGTCATTTTGCAAACACTATGCAACGCTGAATTAGCGCAGTAAAAATTCAAAATTGTTGATATTTAAGTTGATATTTAACTTCGGAAGGCACAGAATCCAGAATGGCCAGCATACGGCAATATATATATATATATCGTGTGATCACTAACAGCGTCACCTTTCATAGAGGTGTGTTTCAGGGCGACACCATTAGCCCTCTCCTCTTTTGCCTCACATTATTGCCACTATCTCTCGCACTTCGCGATTCCGAAGGGTACCTCTGCGGCAAACCTGGAAACCGAAAGCATAAGGTCACTCATGTATTTTACATGGATGATCTTAAGATCTATGCTAACAATCAAGAGAAACTACATCTAGCTCTAGACATTGTCAAAGAGTACACTCAAGAAATTGGAATGGAGTTCGGGTTAGAGAAATGCGCCAAGGTTAATTTGAAGATAGGAAAACTTAATGGCATCCCCGAAGATCCTGAGCTCGTCGACAGAAGCGCTATACGACACCTTGGTGCTGTATAGACCTATACATACCTGGGCGTGCCACAGAGCCACATTCAGGACGTGACATCTATAAAGGATATTCTCCAATGCAGCTACAAACGTTTCATCTGACGGATTTGGTCTTTTCAACTGTCGGCGAGGAACAAAGTATTTGTGAAGAACATGCTTGCCGTCTCAGTAGTACTCTATTCATTTGGAGTAGTTCCATGGACGAAGGACGAGTTCAGGTCCCTCGATATCTGGTCCCGAAAGGTTATGCACATGAACAAAATCATGCACCTTAAGTCTCCTGTTCCGCGACTTTACATTTCACGCCGTCAAGGTGGTCGCGGAATACTGAATCTTGAATGTCTTCACAACAGGATTATTCTGGGTACAGCACATACAGTCGCAAATGGAGAAGACCCTCTTCTTAAAATGGTCAGGAAACACGAAGAAGTGGGCAAAGGGACGTTTCTGTACAAAGCAGCGGAGGAGGCTGCTGAAACACTCGACCTTGACTTCAATATCAGGGGTGAGCAAAATGCAACAAATCTTATCCATCTTGAATACTCACTCTTGAAGGCCCGGATTAAGAAAGCCCAGGAGAAAAACTTACGCGAACAGCTCCTCGACAAGAGGATGCGCGGCATCTTCCACAGAAATGTGGAAGATCAGTCGATGTCTTATGAGCTAACGTTTGCTTTCCTTAAATCACCCGGATTGAAGTCGGGTACGGAGGGTTTCATTTTGGCATGCCAAGACGGTGTCATTTCCACTCTAGCATACCGTCGCCACATTTTGAGCCATGACATTCCCGATGATAGCTGCAGAGCGTGTCATGCACACCCCGAGCATCTAGGACACATACTATCTAGTTGTCCAACTCATGCGGGAACGACCTACATCCAAAAGCACAATGCGGCACTAAGAGTGCTTTATTACCATCTCTGTCACTCTTACGGCATTAGCCCAAATACCTCTCCGCTAAACGCTCGTAGAGAAATAGCGTCAATTGTCGAAAATGAGAAGTCCCGTATATACTGGAACTTCATATTCTCGACAATTGTTCCTGTTGCGCACTCGAGGCCTGACATAGTTCTCCTTGACTTCGAGAAACGAACCATGTTCGTTATCGAATTTTCGGCACCAGCTAACAAAAACGTCACAGCCAAGGAGAAAGAAAAGAAAGAGAGATATAAAGACCTTATAACGGTGTTGCGACGCGACGGTCATATCCGGAATATTCTGTTAAGCTAATCGTCTTGATCATCGGCGCTCTTGGAGGTGCCAAGGTTTCACTGGTTAATAGCCTGAAAAGCGTCCCTGCGTGTCAAAAAAATGCTGAGATACTTGCGGGGAAAATGCAGAAGGCGGTCATCCTAGGGTCGCTCCGTGTCATCAGGGCGCACGAGACTCTTGCCGGATCATCGTATTGAATTCGTCGCAAACTGTAACCACCTATCTCAGGCCTGCCCAAGTAGGGGAAAACTGCTCATTTTCCAGATGGGAATTTAACACCACCACCGACCTCTATTCATTCAACTTCACGAAGGCGACCACCCCCCAAGCCTCTGGACCTGTGAAGAGGGACGTGGTGGTGGAACTCGAACATGTGGTGAACGAGCAGTTTTCCCCTACTTGGGCAGGCCTGACCTATCTCACGGTCGTGAGACGTGGTTACAACTGAAATTTTACCGCGATTTCGCTGGGAGCGGGTGCTATTTTTCAGATTAGCACCCGCTCCCGGCGAAATCCTGCCATTGTCCTTATGACAAACTTTTAACTATATGTGACGTGCGACGAAGAAAGGGGGCTTGCTGTGAAAAATGATATTTTTCAGGGCGAGCGGTCGAAGTCGACCGGATAGACGCGACTTTTAGGAGAGAGGGAAGACTCACGAAATCTTCCCTCTCCACTTACCACTACATCCTCACGAGGAAAGAGATAGGTCGTAGACGCGGCTCACGGACGGGTATAGATGAGACGCGGAGATGTAGTGGTGAGTGGTGGGAGGTGTTTCACGGGATCTCAAGCTCTCGAGCGAAAGCCTGGTTTCTCGGGTACCTAAAAACTCAATTATTAGCAATAATAACGCTCGAAAAATTTGTTCAATGGTTTCATTAAAAAGAGCAACTCAAAAACTATCGAAAGGTGTAAAAACCTCGATTTCGATTTTTTTAGAGTAAGCCCCCTTTCTTCGGCGCACGTCACATATACATTGTAAAAAAATCTTTTGTGATATTTATAATTAGATTGTAATTTCACGAGCAGTGTATTTTCAATTACAATGTATAACCTGGTAAATTGACCAATGTCGCTCAGAAATTCACGATCCAGTCCAATTTCACCCCATTGAACAGTATGAAATAACTGTCCGATGAAAAATTAGGGGAGACTGGGTACGGTTGTGACAATTTTCATTTGATCGACTATAATTTTGTCAGTTTGCCAGTTAGCTGGATGAAAGGAATTTTTTAGTGTGAAATGTACATTTGTCTACGAATAAATACTACCATTTTGTCCCTAAGTACAATGGTTAATTTATAGGAGAAAATTAAAAAAAAAAAAAAAGTCACAACCGACCACACCCCAGGGGCGGTTGTGACAGTGCTTGGGGTAATAATAATAATAATCATAATAATAATAATAACGTGCAAAGTGATCACTTCTATTTAACCACTAATGTTTAACCTATAAAGAGGAAAAACACTTGTTACTCTATCTGTACACATATAACAACAATTACTATAAGAAATCGAATGAAAATATTTACTTTTTGCTGTTAAAAAGTAATGTAGTCCTCTGCAAGCTTCAAAGTCACGCAAAAATTGACGCAATGCTGTGACGCATGTTCAGAAGGGCCTGACGCTCCTCTCTCCCCTTTCACTCAACCGGGTATTCCTTATAGTTACGCTAATATGACGACTGTCACAACCGTACCCTGGCACAACCGTACCCAGTCTACCCTACTATGTCTGACGATGGAAATTATTTGATCAGTGTGGCACGTAGTCAATTTACGTAAGTGAATACATTTAAATGAGCTTATAAATTTACACTTTTTTTGGTAAAGTTGTAGTATCTAGCATAATTTCACAAACGGGTATTATTGTTACGTCTTGGCATCCCGAGAAATTACAAACAGGACATAAATCGACCATCCATCAACAAACTGACAGAAAGAGATAGCGCGTTGGACTTTATCATAAAATTACGTCTCAGAGCCTCTCATATTGCTCTAATAGTGATGAGTTCTATATCAATAAAAAAAAGATGCCTTTTTTATTCAAAACGATATCTAAGAAAAGTAATATGCGCTTTATTTATCCTGCTAGAGTGTTTAAAATTTGATAACCTCACGAACATAACCTCAAAATTGAAATGTGGTCCTGGCAATTTACGCCCTGCATTTTTGTTTACAAAAGTGTGTAAACTTACATCGTCGCACGTAGATCGAATAATTTCTATCGTGACATGACGTAAAATTACACCAACTTTTTTTACAGTGTACATATATTATATAATATGGCATATATTTACCTATGTAGAAGTAGCATAAAACATGTAGTAGGGCTAATGGGCAAGATAACGATATCCGTGGCGACAAAGTTTTAAAGCGGATTCCTATAGGATTTTTGGTGAGAAACACGAATCTGAAAGTTTTAAATCGATATCTCGAATAGTTTACGAGATATATAGATTTTTTAAACATTTTTCAAATGCATATAATTTCTTAAAGTTCATTTCGATATAGGATTTTTTTACGAAAAAAACGGCTCAAACACTTTTAAGTCGATATCTCGCAATTAGATCTCGAGATATTCTTCTATTTATAATTAATAAATAACTTACTTGTTTAAAAATATGAATTATAGAAATTTATTTTGCTGTCCTGTCGGTTCGTTTAGATGGACATAACCCCGCTTTCCTTACGTATGCCCGTTTGCTCATACGAGTAATGTATGCCACATGATTAATTATCTCCTTGACTTCCTTTCCTGCTTTATTGATTCACTAGTTAAAATTACTATTAATAATTTGGAACAGCATACTATAGCAAAAGATTAGGGATGGGATTGTAAAACGGACTGAGAAAATATTCTCACAGCAGGGATTTTGAGTTGAAGCCATTGAAGCCAACGGCCATACCACGCTGAAAAAACCAGTTCTCGTCCGATCACTGAAGTTAAGCAGCGTTGGGCGCTGTTAATACTTGGATGGGTGACCATTCGAGAATACTGCGTGCTGTTGGCCCGTCGTGGATGTGGTGAGCCCACACTTTTAGTTATTTACTACAAGAAACTATCCACCTAGAAACACTAACCGAATCGGGTAGTGTCACGCCTACCCTGAAAGGGAAATGGCTTAATGGTATACTTACTTACAATTTATCGATATTTCCTGTTTCGCCTTTACCAGCAGAGTCGATCCCTCTAGTGGTAGGTAAAAGAACTATGATGTCAATTTTTGAATTTAAATCAAATCAAACAATCTCGAATTCAATGCAGGCACGCTCTGATAGTAATTTTGTAGTTCATTTCAATTAAATTATAATTGTTGATATTATGGGATCCAAAGATTTAGAAGAACATTTAACAGTAAAACATTCGCGGCTTACGACCATTGAAGAAGATATAGAAAACGCCAGCGATGAAGATAATGAAGAACTTAATTCTGACCTTAATCGTGATGATAATTTTTAAAGATTTCAGATACTAGTGAGGTAAATTCAGCAAAAAATATAAATCATTTTAATGTAAAATAAAAAATAATCGAGATACCTATTTTCAAGTTTCGCATTCTTTTTTTCGCAAACAATCTTATCGAAAGCCGTATTAGCAATTTGTGTAATTTTTGTTGAAATTCAATAATTTTATTATATCAAACAACCTAAACTATTTCTGTGACCAGTCACAGGAGTTCCTTCCCGCCCCCACGAGGCGTTGGAACAGGGGTAGGGCTGTTACCTTTCATTATTTCTGTGACCAGTCACAGGAGTTCCTTCCCGCCCCCACGAGGCGTTGGAACAGGGGTAGGGCTGTTACCTTTCATTATTTCTGTGACCAGTCACAGGGGTGCCTTCCCACCCCCACGAGGCGTTGGAAAAGGGGTAGGGCGGTTACCTTTCATTATTTCTGTGAGCAGTCACAGGGGTGCCTTCCCGCCCCCACGAGGCGTTCGAAAAGGGGTAGGGCGGTTACCTTTCATTATTTCTGTGACCAGTCACAGAAGTGCCTTCCCGCCCTCACGAGGCGTTGGAAAAGGGGTAGGGCTGTTACCTTACATTATTTTTGTGACCAGTCACAGGGGTGCCTTCCCGCCCCCACGAGGCGTTGGAAAAGGGGTAGG
>CAKNYM010038542.1:0-10605 GCA_932195095.1 Andricus curvator | reverse complement strand
GTTTCTTTAACATATCCGAGATTATCCCTAAAAAATCCTTCTAAATCACTCAATATTCCAAACTTTTAACTTCTAATGTCAGGTTATTGGAAACACACGCACGCCACATGGTGATCTTTTGTCCTCAAAAAAAGGGATCAGTCCGTCTCGACTGTCTCAGGAAGCCAGTGGTGTTTCTCGAGAATAGGGGAAGAAACCAAATATAAAATTTTAAAGTTTCCATAAAGTATAACCTCAAGTATCACCTGAAATTGGACAGGAAATAGAAGAGAGCCTGGAGAATATTTTTAAAGATAAGTTCTTTTTTTCTTATATCAATTTATATTAATTTTACTGAAACAAAATTTTTATAGCTGAAAGCTTCAAATAATGATGAAATTTCTTGATAAAAATTTTAGACTATCGTGCCTCATGTAAGGATATAGGGTGGGGGGGCTGGTAAACTCTAAAGCTACTTCAAAGCGGTTAAAAACTCAAAAATTAAACTGATGATGTTTCACTTGACGCGCTATTCTCTAAGATTCCTAAATACATTTTAAGTTCCCCTTGAACTTATAATATTTCAATTCAATTATTATAAATATTTCAATGTTTCAAGCAGGAGAAAATTCAATATATATATTTATATATAACTCTTTTTCAAATTTAAAAAAAAAAAAATAATAAAAAGAGTTATTGGCCCCTCGTTTAGAGGTAGGCCGGGATTCGGCAGATGAGAACATATGAACTCCTATCTAATACAACGCTACTGAAGGCTGGTGACCTTCTCCGCATAAATCATCAACCTATTGAGACTCTCGGTTTCCTTTCTCGTGTCCTCCCCCCCCCCCTTCCCCATCCCAGTAACAGAAGTTTTAGTGGGACTGACGTTACAACTTTGACTCTCCACCATACGACAAATCGCTGCTAATTCTTAAATGATTTCGACTCGCATAACAAATTTCGCGCATACAGGTGGTAGTTGGGTGTACAATCTAAACATGAATAATACAAACAAAGAGTAGTCTCGGAATGGACTGAAGCTTTGATTGACGAAAAGCATACACACGGTAAACGTAAAGGTCGAGTTTCAGGCGATGAATGGAGAATGGGTGTTTGGAATGCCAGAGGAGTGAATGATCTTAAAATAAGAGAACTACGAGAAACTATGCACGTAAGGAAACTAGATATTCTATGTGTACCTGAGACGAAGAAAAAGGGTTGCGAATGTAGAAACATAGAAAATGGGGTGTTGAAAGGCGGTTTTGAAATATGGTCAGGAGTAGACAGTGTATCACATGGTAGTCAAGGGGTCGGTTTAATTATGAATGAAAAAGCAAGACAGCATCTCAAAGATCATGGTTTTGTATCTTCCAGATTGTTGTGGGCTAGAATGAAATTAGGAATCAGAACATTATTTATCATAGCGTGCTACGCCCCAGTTGATAGTGACCCGAGAGAAGTCAAAGACGCCTTCTAGGACACTTTAAATGATACAATAAGTATTTGCGATCAAGGTGAAAGAATAATTCTGCTAGGAGATATGAACGGATGGGTCGGTGTCCAACGTCAAGATACAGATACAGAAAGGGTGCTAGGTAAATTTGGGGATCCAACAAGAAAAAATTATAACGGGGAAAAATTAGTTAGCTTATTCTTAGAAAAGGGCCTATTTATTACAGACACTTGGTTTAGACATAAAATTATCCACATGTACACCTGGCGTAAAGGAAATAGCCACAGTATAATTGACTTTGTTATTGCGGATGAAAGACTAAGAGAACTAGTTAAAGATACAAGAGTCATGAAGGGTTCCGAATGCAATACTGATCTTTATCTTTTAGTCTCAAAAATAAACTTAGGGCGGGGATGGAGAAGAAAGAGAACAGAAAGGACGAAACAAACGCGAATAAAGATTGAAAATTTACAGAAACCGGAAGTGCGAATAGAGTTTCAAAATAAGTTAATCGAACGCATAGATAGGGCAACTTGGGAAGCGCTTATAAGCAATAAAGATATAGAGGGCGCGTGGACTTTGTTACGGGATATCATTGTTAAAACTGCAATTGAAGTGTGTGGTACGGCAGTGGTAGGAAGAAAGTCTGGTGATGCGTGGTGGAATGATGAAATTCAAGGAGCCCAACAAGAAAAGAAAGAAGCGCACCAGAGAACATTAAACATGACAGGTCTTAGCGATGAGGAGAGAAATAGACTCGAAAATGATTACAAAGACAAAAAGAGGAAAGTTAAACGACTAGTCAAAGAGAGTAAAGAGAAAATCAGAACTATTATATAAACAGTTGAAGAAAAGTAAAAGTACAGAGTTTGCCAGCATGAGAAACAGCAAAGGCGAAATGCTATATGATATAGACGGGATAGTAGACGCTTTAAAAGACTCTTTTACAGAACTATTAGGAGGTGAAGATATAGGGCAACAGAACTGCGACATAGAACATAATGCATTAGAAAATCCAGTTGAAAAAGTCTGTGTCACCGAGGTTAGAGATATAATTAAGAACTTGAAAAACGGTAAGGCTGCTGGTATAGAGAGTATTAGCGCTGAAATGCTTAAATACGGTGGCGAGTACATACCTCACAGGTTGTGCGAATTGATAAATTTATGTACCGAGACGGGGAAAGTCCCAGACGATTGGAGAAAAGCGATTATCGTACCAATATACAAAAGAAAGGGAGATAAAAGCAACTGCAGTAATTACAGAGGTATCAACCTACTAAGTACCGTAAGTAAAATATACTCAAAAATACTTATTCGTAGGGTAATGGAAATCACAGAAGAAAAAATATGGGAAGTCCAAAGTGGATTTATGCCAGGAAGATCATGTACAGATCAGATATTTAGCCTAAGACAGATCACAGAAAAAAGCTTGAGAGTAGGAAAGAAAGTTTTCTGTGCATTTATTGACCTAGAAAAAGCATTTGACAAAGTATATAGAAATAAACTTTGGGAAATCCTTAAAGAATACGGAGTAAATGGAGGGCTCCTACAAGCAATAAAAACAATATATACAGGTAGTAAAGCGAGTGTAAGGGTAAATGGGAAACTGAGTGACTGGTTCGATATTTTGCACGGCATGAAACAAGGATGCGTTATGTCCTCGCGGCTATTTATCATATTCATTGATAAGTGTCTAAGAACTGCCCTCTTCGAAGAAGAAGGTGTAGATCTTGAAACAGTGAAGGTACGTGGGTTAGCTTTCGCAGATGACAAGATTGTTATGGCAGAATCAGTCGAGGACTTGCAAAGAATGTTGAATAAACTTAATACAAGAATCAAGAACATGGACCTCAAAATTAACGTAAATAAAACAAAAATCATGGTATTTGAGAGAAAAAATGAGAAAGCAATATGCAACATTGTCCTAAATGATGAGAGATTAGAAGAAGTTGACAAGTACGTATATCTAGGTAGTCTATTCACTAGCGACGGAAAAATAGATGGGGAGTTAGATAGGCGCATAAATAAGGGTAAGCAGGTTATCGGTAGGGCAGGGTCCATCCTAACAAATAAAAACATATCAAAAAAAGCTAAAATGGCCGTACATAATTCTATATTCGTACCGACTGTACTACTCTCTAAATTTTCTCGAGTGAAAATATCACTCGATCCTTCGAGTGGAGGCTAGTTTCACTCCGTTCGAGTGAATTATTTTCACAATTTCACTCGATCGCAGTCAATGTGTTCGCTCGAAAACAACGAGTGGAAGGTTTCGCTCGAAATCGTCGAGTGAGCCACTATACCTGGTGTTTTTCGCTCGAGGAACGAGCGAAGTCCTCGGTGCGCACGGGGGTGAAGCTAGCATAGGAACTTCCGGCAACAAATCTGACTTCCGGCCCAGTTCGATTTGGGGTCCTTTCTAGAGACTTTAAAAATATTAAATTTGCGAAAATGTAGTGAATTTTGATATCCTTAGTATGGTAGCACTAATAGTATTGGGCTGACAGGGCTGGCTAAGCCATGTTCGCCACGTTTCAACGAATTCTAATTAAAAAATAGAATAATAATATAATAACGTAAGTGCAAATTCTTATTTATATGGATAAATTAATTTGAAAATTCTGCCTCCAAATGCATTAAAAGTAGGGCAATCATTTTTGTAGTAAATGTGTGGGAAAAGTTGCTTACGATGAACCGCGCGAGTAAAACCTAATCTCAAAGTGTTTATTGCATTGGGGACCTAGTTTTTGTAAATTAGAATTTATGGCACAAATTATTCAATTTGTGCAATATATTTTCACAAACATTTGCTGCAAAAATGATTGTCGTGCTTTTAATGTATTTAGAGACAGAATTTTTAAATTAATTTATCCATATAAATAACAATTTGAAATCACCTTATTATATTATTATTCTATGTTTTAATTAGAAGGAACGGTAACAAAGCCTTTTGAAATTTTTACCGACCGACGAGAGAGAAGATAATTGGTTAACAATAGTTGTATAACAATATCAATGATTCATAATGCCATTTATTGATGTTATTGTGTACTTCAATTGTTGTATGTAATAATATCAATTAACGGTATTAAAAATTATTGACAACAATAATGAGTACAATAATTCAAATTTAAATATCCCGCCCGCACGGCCGGTTGCGATTTTAGTTTCCCCAGTTCTCACCCCGTGTCGCCCCATAAGCGGCCATATTGGTTGTGAGTAAGTAGCTTGCACCCGACGCTATGCTGTAAAAGTGACATTTAAAGTGAATATTACCTTATAAAGTTTAAAAATGATTAGTTGATAGTTTTAATTGAAAAGTGATTACATTATTAGTGATATATTAGTGATTTTTAGTGATAATTAGTGATAATTAGTGACTTGGAAGAGTCAGTAATGGGATTCCTCGAGGAATATGGCTTCTTTCTCGGCTTTTTTACCAAGGGTAAGTTTATTAAACTTAATCATAAAGCCTTCTTGAATTTTTGATATAGCTATTATATACTAAATATTTTTTATTGTGCGTAGGAAATGCTGGACAGCCCCGAAAAATTATCAAAGCACTAAGTGGAGGCATATGGAGTTCCTGAAGATGCTGGAAACATCTTAAAAGGTGAGAATTTATCATTATCATGATTGGGTATAATGATATTTTTTAACATTATATAGTCTCAAAACTATACAAATCTGCGTTTCATGTCCCCAATTTGAATAATTTTTTATCACTCTGTAGGAAAATATCTATAAGAACAGAGTGTTTGGCCAACCTGTTAGATCATCAATTTCTCCGAAAGTATTCAACATTTTTTACGTTTTTAGGGCATCCAGGGTTACACATAGCTAAAAAAATCAGTTGAATACGTCATTGTTTATTTGAAATGAGTTAATTGGGATTTTTTGTTTCTTCTTTTGCTTGAGATGAAAATTGTACATTCGATTTGATATTTATCATTGACGGTTTATTTTGTTCATAAAAAGATTCTCCACGATTCCATTAGCGGAAATTTTATTAAAACTTATACGTTTTACTCTCTAAATCTGAATCAATGAAAAATTCACTGATTGAAATAGTGGTTGGACATTTCACTGATTAATCAGTGATATTGGACTTTTCACTAACACCAGAGTAAATCATGCGAGACATATCCTCTAAGTTTTAAAGTGAAGCGTGTTGTTATTCTTTTACTTAAGTAGCAAAAATAAATTTTTTAAGAAATAAATTTTTGAATTGTCGGACTATAAGTGTGCTGAATTTACTGTGGAAAAAATATACTCTAGCTCGTATGAAAAGTACTTACTTGACTGGTGTGTACATGACAGTCGAATCTTGAATGTAAAGAAATATCTGAGGTTTTTTGTCATTTAGAAGCATCAAATCTTTTCAAATTTTTAAATATTTGATCACATTTATGGGTTTTAAGTTTGCACTATGATTATTTCATTAAACCTACTAAAATCTCATTTTATTATGACTGCTAAATTGACGTGGTGCAGTGCTTCCAAATCTCAAAAGTGAAACTTTCACTGAATGAATGAGTAACTTTTCACTGTTTGTCAGTGACCGGATTCTAGCTATTTGAATCAGTGAGATTTCACTGACAATCAGTGACTTTTCACTGATTCAGATTTAGAGAGTACGTAATCAAAATTTATACAAAAGAAATTGTAAATAATAAAATAAATAATTTTAAGAACAAAATAAGCCGTCAATGATAAAGATTAAATCAAAATTACAATTGTTTTCTTAAGCATAAGAAAAAACACAACAGTCCAAACAACTCATTTTTAATAAAAAATTACACAGGATGACAAAAATGACATCTTTTTTGTACCCAAAGACCGGACCATGTGACCCTGAAGGATATTGGTATCCTAAAACCGAATCCATCATTCAAAATTTTTCCTATACGTCAGGTTTTTGAGATATCCTAACCTTAAAGTGCAAAAATGGCTATTTTTAGCCATCTTTGACGCAATATCACACGATCAGTAATTTTTCTTCTCAAAAAACTGCTACCGCCATCATTTAGTACTTCTTTTTATCTTTCATTTACATTTTTAATAATCTAAAACCGATTTTTTTTCCACCGAGATGTTACACACTAACCAGTTCAGTTTCCCTTAGCCTTCTTTGCTAGTTTTTCATGGTGGAACTGAAATGGTTAATGCGCGATATCTCGGGAGAAAAATCAGTTCGGGATGATCGAAATTAAAAATGGAAAATAAAAAGGAGTACTAAACGATGGCGTTAGCATTTTTTAGAAAAAAAAATTGCTGATCATGTTATATTGCCTCAAATATGGCTAAAAATAACTATTTTTGCACTTTTAGGTTAGAACATCTCAAAAACCTGACGTATAGGAAAAATTACACAACAGATTCATTTTTAGGACACCAAAGTCCTTCGGGGTCACATAGTCCGGTATTTGGGTGCAAATTTTGTCGGCCTGTGTTATACATTCAACTATTTTTTTTTTCAACGAATACTTAGATAATTTTTCAAATTTTGTTATATTCAACAATGTGGCTATTTTTCTCGATTTTGTGAACCGCTTTCAACATTATTACATTTTTAGGTTATGTGTACCCCTGGAACATCCTTGAAATATTGGATTTTTATATAACTATAGAAATATATGTCATATGAGTTAAAAAAAAGAATAATATTTCTTGCAAGTTAATAATAAATTTCTTGTTAAGAAAAGATGCAGAAAATACAGTTCACTTTTAATTGAAGTTTATTTTTAAAACATTCTAATTATATTATTGTACAATAATACATTTAGTAAACAAAAATATCAAAGTTTACTTTGCCTAAATTCATTCCGGCAAATAATTTCAGCGAATTAACATTTGCTTTAAGTTTTATTTTTATGAATAGCCATTTTTTTATGATTTTGATTCTTACGACCAGCGACATAGTCTAAAATTCATTTACATGATCATCATTCATAACATATTAATACTCATCTTTTTTTTCAGAACCCCCCAACAACAGCTAGAAGAGGTCCAAGGAGTCGAGAGAGAGGTTGAGTGAGCGCAAATGACTCGAGCAGCTTCGTAGCTACAAAGCGAGCAGTCCGAACACTCGCGTGCGTGTTTCGCATAGAAAATTATCTTTCTTGATTGAAAATTCTAATATTTGGTTGAAAATTCATGTGTTATATATTTGAAAGCATTATAAGAAGAACATTTATAACATTATTAGATTGGATATATATTTTAAGGAATGTATGCATATTTTTAATACATCATTAATGTTTAATCATTGTAATATATTATAATTGATATATTACCGAAACAATTATTCTTGCTAATTGTGAATTGTAATATATTAGAATTAATATATTACTGTAGAAAATAAAGTTTTGTAATTCTGAATTTGTATTTTTCTTTAAATTACTGCAGCATTAAAATATTTTTTTCACTCGAATCGAGTGACATCTTCCTTTTTTTCGAGTTTTATTTACCGCTCGAATGGCTCGAGTGAACAAATTCACTCGAATATCGTTTGAATTATTTCACTCGCTTCGAGTGATATCTCGCTCTCTTTCGAGTTGAATTTACCGCTCGAATGACTCGAGTGAAAAAATTCACTCGAAAATCGATTGTATTATTTCACTCGCTTCGAGCGATATCTCGCTGTTGTTCGAGTGAGAATTCACTCGAAGGAGTTGAGTGGGAAATTCGCTCGAGCTAAAAGTGGAGTTTCACTCGAATAAGACAAGCGGGGTTTTCACTTGTTCTTCGAGTGATTTTTGGTAGCGAGACATGGACCTTTCAAGAAAAGGACAGGAGTAAAATTAACGCGATCGGCATGAAACCTCTGCGCAGAATATGCGGGAAAACACTGATGGACAAAGTCCGAAACGAGACAATCCTCAAAGAATGTGGTACAGGAGAGACACTAGTTGACATATGGGAAAGAAATCAGTTAAGATGGTTCGGACATCTTGAAAGAATGAAAGATGAACGACTGACCAAACAAGTGTATAAAGGTAAAGTAAATGGCAGAATGCCCAGAGGTAGACCGCCGAAAGAATGGTTAGAATCTGTAAATGAGACATTAATCCGAAGAGACATAAGAAGCCATAGAAACACAAGAGCTTGCATGAAAAAATGCATGGACGTGAAGGAAGCTAGAGTAGTATGCAAGGACAGAAAAGTGTGGCGACAAATAGTTTGTAAACAGAGTGACAATAGAGTGAATGACGCCTGAAACAAAGACCTTGGATACTAATGGGCCCAAGTGGGGAACCATACATAACAATTTTGTAAGGCTCTTCACTTGGGGTGATCGCTAGAGAGATTGATCAGGAACCTGGGTCGGAGCAGTGTTGAGGAATAAACGTGCCATTTGAATAAATAACACGAGAATTCCAGATCAATCTAAAATATCTATACCTAACACCTATATACCTATCTGCCTCATACCTATATGCCTACCTACTTTATACCTATATACCCATATACACACTACTCCCTGCAAAAAACGTCGTATTGAAAAGTATTAAAATGTATTGACATTTTGAATACGATTCAATTCTGTTTTCTGTTCCGAAAAAAAGATTTTAAATGTATTAGTTCGTACTGGTTCGCATTACACTTCATCACGCTGAATGCGAAACGGCAGTGTCGATTATTCGCATTACAAAGTATTGGTTCGCATTAAACTTCAAGACGCCACATGCGAGATGGCAGTTGTGGATCTTCCGCATTTAAAAGTATAAAAGTAATCAAGCGGTTCCTGTTTATTGTAAAACTTTTTTAAAATAATGTAAAATAAATATATAAATATTAATGAATAAATAAACACTTTATAGAATATTAAATAAAATTTTAATCCGCGGTTACGCATTCAAAATTATTTCAATAACTTTTGGAATTTTCAAAATTTAAACCAATGCGACATTTCGCATTAAAAAGTTTTCAATTCACGCACAACATTCTTCTTATTCGATCGCATTTAAAATCATTAAAACTAATGCGAACTTTCGTATTAAAAAGTTTTCACTCAACTGAAACATTTCAATCATTAATTCGTATTGAAAAGTATTCAAACCAGTACGAACTCTCGCATTAAAAAGTTTTCACTGGATACAAAATTTCGTCTCATTCTATCGCATTCAAAAGTATTTAAACATATGCGAACTTTCGCATTAAATGTGAATGTGAAGTCTCGCATTAAAAAGCATTGCTTGCAACAAATTTTATCTTTCGTATTCAAACACATTCAGGAATTTAATGTTATATAAGAAGTATCGCATTTAAACGTTTTCGGCTAACACATAACAGACTTCACGGAAACAAATCGTGAATGCGAAACAATACTTTTGAATTTTACGTTTCTTGCAGGGCTACTTTCCAACCGAGGAAGGCACGCCTACCCCGAAAGGGAAATGGCTTAATGGTATAATAATAATAATTACGCCTACCCCGAAAGGGAAATGGCTTAATGGTATAATAATAATAATTACGCCTACCCCGAAAGGGAAATGGCTTAATGGTATACTAATAAAATTATTATTATTATCGACAGCAGCTCGGAGCTTCCATCCTCCTGGCCAGTCCTTGGCGTTGGGAAGAATATTTTTCAATTCCGTGAGGAAGACTTTCTCATTGATATTTTGGCCCGTTGAATCTTTACGCGTGTTGGAAATACCAGCTGAAATAATAATAGTACACTAAAAAATGCCATTTGCTTAATTATAAGCGGTGTGAAGTTGGCCCCCCCCCAAATAAAGAATTTGAAAATATTGTGTCATCAAACGTTTGGTGGTTGTTAGAGAGGGTTTGGTAGTCATATCTTATCGTTTGGTTGTTGTTCCTTCCCCATTTTTTCAACAAAACAAAATCCGGGGGGCTAACTTCACACTGCCCCAAAAGGTGAAAATTTCCAAATTTTTCTTTGTGGGGCTATTTGGTCTTCGTTTAGTAGCGTTTGGTAGTTAAGTCTCAACGTTAGAGAGTTGATAGTTTTTTAAATAACCGAAAAACAAATCCTCAAGGTCAATCTCAAAATAATAACAATATCCAAAAAATGAAAATGCAGTCTGAAGCAGAATCGTTTGTTAGGCCCATTTCTACGTTTGGTAGTTCAATGGCCCATAAACTTTTCGATTGACATATGTTTTTTCAATAGGGGTGGGGGAAAACATAAAAAATTGAAT
>CAKNYM010038540.1:0-17267 GCA_932195095.1 Andricus curvator | reverse complement strand
TATAGTTAAAAGTTTGTCATAAGGACAACTGCAGGATTTCGCCGGGAGCGGGTGCTAATCTGAAAAATTGCACCCGCTCCCAGCGAAATCGCGGTAAAATTTCAGCTGTAACCACGTCTCGCGACCCCTCCCTAGGGATCGCGGGACCTTGTAGCTGGTGGGAGGGCTTACGGGTCTCATTGACCACAGATCCGAAATAGGTGAACCTGAGGGGCCGCATCGCGAGGTGTGGCTACTCTGGGGAACTGACGGACTCTGGTCGGTGAGACTTAAACCAAGGAGCGATCCTTCCAGGGGGTAATGGCAAAGCTCACTGGAATATCGAGAGCGCGAGTTCTCATGCTCCCAAGCTAAGATGTGATCGCCGTGTCGAGGGCTGAATGGCACCAGGGTCAACAAATCCTTGGACGCCCGGTCTGCCCCCCTCAGTAGAGGTGGTCAGGCGGGGGTTTCAAAGGAGGTGTCTTAACGGAGACTTTGGGACACCGGGTCGAATCCCATAGTATTTAGACCCGCCCCCTGCAAGCGGGGCTCTGTGGGGGGTGTTTCCTATTTCCCTAGCTTCTCGTGGGACATGAATGTTTCCAACAAATTTTAAAAAACAAAATATAAACGATGAGGGATCCGTTTCGGGTCCATCATCCAACCCACCGCCAAAAGAGGGAGGCTCCGTAGGGGGCAACCCTCCAGAGGCGGTGCGAAATAATGAAGATGGTGGAGACAATTATGTCGAAGCCGTGGAAGTGCAGCTAACGGAACTCTCCGTAGGGAAGAGGCACCGTAGCGGAGCACAAAGAAGGAGAGCCCGTAATGCGCGGCTCACCCAACTGGGATCCGCAGGGGTCCCAGAAGCGTCCGGAGGTGCCCCGAATTAGCCTTTCAATGGCTGAGACGGGAATCTCCATTACGCAGATTAATTTGCACCACAGCAAAGGCGCCTCGGCGGTTTTAGCCAGACGCATGTCTGTGGTGCAGACAGGGCTCGCCCTAATCCAAGAACCCTGGTTATACAGGGAAAGGATTTGTGGCTTGTCAGGATGTGGCTCCATATATAAGGGGCCACGCGAAAAAACGCCAAGGGCATGCATAGCCGTCAAGGGTATGGATGCGATCTTGGTGCCTAAATTCTGCTCTAGAGATCTCACCGTTATTAAGGTGAGACTCAGGGGCAGTAATGGAGAGAGGCTAGAGGTATTTATTGCCTCGGCTTATTTCCCTGGCGACGCCGAGGGACCCCCGCCTCCCAGAGAGGTGGAGGCTCTAATTCGGTATTGTCAAGAGAACAAGATCCCTCTGCTGTTGGGCTGTGATGCAAACTCTCACCACACGGTGTGGGGAAGCACAAACATCAATGACAGAGGTAGAGATTTAATTGAATACATAGCGGGCACAGAGCTGGAGATTCTGAATCGGGGTGATACTCCCACATTCCAGACTAAAAACAGGAGTGAGGTTCTCGATTTGACTCTATGTTCAGGTGCACTGAGGAGCAGGGTAGTGGATTGGAGAGTTTCCGATGAGGATTCTCTTTCGGACCACAAACACATTGTGTTTCGATTAACCCTAGGTAAACCAGTGGTTACTAATATCAGAAACCCCAGAAATACACTTTGGGACTCATATAAAGAGGAACTCAAAGGGAGGCTTGCGGAATTTCCCACAAGCTACGGTACCATTGATGAGTTGGAGCACGCCGCAGATTTTCTGCGAAGGGCTCTGACAACATCATATGAGAACAATTGCCCTACAAGCACAATTAAGTCTAGGAAGGGAGCAGAATGGTGGAACACCCACCTGGAGAAACTCCGTAAAAAGACAAGAATGTTGTGCAATAGGGCAAATAGAACTAAATTGCCTTCGGACTGGGACATCTATAAGACGGCCCAGTGTGAATACAATAAAAACATAAGGAAGTATAAGCAGGAAGATTGGAGGGGCTTCTGCGAGGAATCGAAAAACATTCCGGAAACAGCGAGGCTCCACAAGATCCTGGCGAAAAATCCGGAAGCTCGCCTCGGGCTCATAAGGCTCGATAATGGTGAGTTTGCCGAAGATGAAGAAGCAACGCTGGATCACCTGATGGAAGTTCACTTCCCGGGTTTTCAGCGAATCCGAACCGACCAAGAGGAGGAAGGCCGGGGCCAAGGTGTGGAAAGGGCCGACTGGAATTTCGCCGCTAAGGTCGTTGATTACAAAAAGGTGGAATGGGCCGTAGGGTCATTCTGTCCCTTTAAATCACCAGGAGCGGATGGCATTTATCCAGTGCTTTTACAAAAAGGCATGGATGTAGTCGTCCCTCCTCTGACAAAATTATTTAGGGCAAGTATAGCCCTTAAACACGTGCCATCGGCATGGAAGGATGGCAGAGTGGCCTTCATACCTAAACCTGGGAGGGAGGGTTACACTGCTGCCAAAGATTTCCGACCGATCAGCCTAACGTCTTTTATCTTGAAGACGCTGGAGAAGCTGGTCGAGAGATACATTAGGGATGAGGTGCTCTTGGCCTCCCCGCTACATAAAGGGCAGCATGCTTTCCAGGCAGGCTGCTCGGTAGAAACTGCGCTTCATGCTGTTGTGACAAAATTGGAGCAGCAGTTGGAACAAAAGGGGTACGCTGTGGGCGCTTTCTTGGATATAGAGGGTGCTTTCAGCAATACTCCTCCAGAAGTCATCTGTCGAGAAGCTTTGAGATGTGGTGTGCCGGACCAGCTAGTTTGCTGGATAGGAAGCATGCTGCATCGAAGAAGACTTGAAACCAGATGGGGTGAAGGCCTAGTAAGGGGGATAGCTCCGCGGGGTTGCCCACAGGGGGGTGTCCTGTCGCCCCTCCTGTGGTGCATTGTAGTGGACGGCCTTCTTCGAAGGCTAAATAATGAGGGGTACTATACTCAGGGATACGCGGATGACTTTGTAATCCTAGTCAGGGGGGCTCATCTGGATACGCTGATGGGACTTATAAGGTCGGCGCTGCGCATCGTAGAGCTCTGGTGCGATAGCTCAGGGCTCTCGGTAAATCCGGAAAAGACCAATCTGGTCATTTTCACGAGAAATTATAAAGTTCCGAAAGTTGACGCTCCTGTATTCTGTGGTGGGAGGCTGACTTGTTCAGACTTGGTTAAATATCTGGGAGTAATCCTAGATGGCAAGCTGAGCTGGGCAAAGCACCTGGAGACCCAATGCAGGAAATTTGTCATGACTTTTTGGATGTGCAGGAGAGCATTTGGGTTGACGTGGGGGCTAGGGCCTAAAATGCTTGCTTGGCTCTACTCTGCTGTCTTAAAACCCAGGCTCCTACATGCGGCCGTGGTCTGGTGGCCACGGGTGGAACTTAAAACAATGCAGGACAGGCTGCGAAGATTACAAACGCTAGCATTTAGGGGCTTGACTGGAGCAATGAGGACTGCGCCCACAGCGGCGATAGGATTCATGCTCTGTGAGGAACCCCTACATGTGGCGATAACCGCTAGAGCGGCACACGCGATGGGCCGTCTGGCAAGAGCAAATAGATGGACTCCGGGGACTAGACACACTAGACTCCCGAGTGATATCAGCGCACTGCCGATTCTACAGATGAGGCAAGATAAAATAACAAAACGCTTCAACTTCGCCAAAGCTTTCCGCGTCTGCATCCCAAGCAGGGATCTGTGGAAAGCTAATGGTAACCCACTACTCCAGGGGGAAATTTGGTATACAGATGGCTCCAAGGGAGAGGGAGGGTCAGGAGCAGGAATTTATGACAGCAAGAGAGGGAAAGGTATAGGGATCACACTTGGGCGACACGCTACTGTCTTCCAGGCGGAGGTCCTGGCCGTCCTTCGCTGTGCTGAAATACTAATAGAGCAAAACGCTGCTGGCAAACAGATTACGATCTGTTCGGACAGCCAAGCGACACTAACTGCAATAGGGAAACCAGACATAACATCAGAACTGGTTTGGGAATGCAAAAAAGCATTAAACCAACTTGCAGAAAAAAACAAAGTGGCTCTCATATGGGTCCC
The DNA here is from genome assembly GCA_932195095.1 of Andricus curvator. NCBI lineage: Eukaryota > Metazoa > Arthropoda > Insecta > Hymenoptera > Cynipidae > Andricus > Andricus curvator. The sequence goes on along the minus strand of CAKNYM010038540.1, from coordinate 13,269 downwards.
TGGTCACACAGGGATCAAGGGCAACGAAAAGGCGGACCAGTTGGCGAAACGCGGTGCAGCGAGCGAATTCATAGGACCGGAACCGGTACTGGGAATAGCGTCTTGCTGTGTCGGGATGGCCATTAAGAGCTGGATCCGAACAAAACACCGGAAATGCTGGGAACAAACCCAGGGTTGCCGGCAGGCGAAATCCATCCTGGGGTATACCTATAGAATGGGCAGAGCTAGGGAAATCCTGGGTTTACCCAAGAAAGATGTAAGGACAGTGGTACGGACCCTAACAGGGCACAACCACTTGAACTATCATATGCACAAAATGGGGTATAACCCCACGACAGAGTGCAGGAAATGTGGCAGGGATGACGAAACATCCCTGCATGTATTATGCCAGTGCCCGGCATTAGCTAGGCTGAGGCAACAGATCCTCGGGGCCCATTTTATGGACACAGAGGAAATTGCAACACGATCAGTGGTCGACATACTGGGCTTCGTCAAGAGGTCTGGATTCGACTGCTGAGAGTGAATAAGTAAGGGTGTGGCACAATAGGCTTTATAGCTTGAGCGCCAGGGGAGCTCTCCATGGGCTTCCCACCCGCATTAAAACTAACTAACTAACTAACGTCTCGCGACCGTGAGATAGGTGGTTACAGTCTACGACGAACTCAATACGATGATCCGGCAAAAGTCCCGTGCACCCTGAGGACACGGAGCGACCCAAGGACGACCGCCTTCTGTATTTTTCCCGCAAGTGTCTCAGCATTTTGTTGACACACAGGGATGCTTTTCAGGCTATTAACCAGTGAAACCTTGGCACCTCCAAGAGCGCCGATGAAAAAGACGATTAGCTTAACAGAATATTCCGGGTATAACCGTCGTAACTCCCTTGAGGTCTTTATACCTCTCTTTCTTTTCTTTCCCCTTAGCTGTGACGTTTTTGTCAGCTGTTGCAAAACATCCGATAACGAACATGGTTCGTTTCTAGAAGTCATGGAGAACTATGTCAGGCCTCGAGTGCGCAACACAACTCCGCGCCTTCAGGAGTGAGTATTCAAGATAGATAATATTTGATGCATTTTGCTCACCCCTAATATTGAAGTCAAGGCCGAGTGTTTCAGCAGCCTACTCCGCTGCTTTGTACAGAAACGTCCCTTTGCCCACTTCTTCGTGTTTCCTGCCCATTTTAAGAAGAGGGTCTTGTCCATTTGCGACCATATGTGCTGTACTCAGAATAATCCTGTTGTAAAGACATTCAAGATTCAGTATTCCGGGACCACCTTCACGGCGTGAGATGTAAAGTCGTGGAGCAGAAGACTTAAGGTGCCTGCTTTTGTTCATGTGCGTAACCTTTCGGGACCCGATATCGAGGAATATGAGCTCGTCCTTCGTCCATACAACTACTCCAAATGAATAGAGTACTACGGGGACGGCAAGCATGTTCGTTGCAGATACTTTGTTCCTCGCCGACAGTTCGGAAGATCATATCCGTCGGATGAGAAGTTTGTATCTGCATCGCAGAGTATCCTTTATAGATGTCACGTCCTGAATGCGGCTCTGTGGCACGCCCAGGTATGTATAGGTCTCACCAGCGCAAAGGTGTCGTATAGCGATTCTGTCAACGAGCTCAGGATCTTCGGGGATGCAATTAAGTTTTCCTTTCTTCAAATTAACCTTGGCGCATTTCTCTAACCCGAACTCCATTCCAATCTCTTGTGTGTACTCTTTTACAATTTTTAGAGCTAGATGTAGTTTCTCTTGATTCCTAGCATAGATCTTAAAATCATCCATGTAAAATACATGAGTGACCTTATGCTTTCGGTCTATATATATATATATATATAAAGTCCCGGAACGGTTGGATATTTCCTCAGGTAAAATATTTTTCCAAAAAGTAAAGATCATTCCTGAAGTAAATTTCAACGAGGAATTCAATGGTGACCTTCATTTTGACATTAAAGTTGACCTTCATGGCTTTTTGAAGGTCAACTTTGTTTTTTTAAATAGAAATCTCCTTTTTTACATCTGCAATCGATAGAGCGGAAAATTCTACGTTCAGATACGTACCCAAGTCATAGGTCAATTGTCACGTTCCAGGTCAGTTAAAGGTTATTTGAAATTAACAAAGTTTTCCAAGAGGTCAGTGTAATTCCTGAAGTAAATTTCAACGAGAAATTCATTGGTGAGCTCTGTATTGATCTTGGTGATGATCTTCAAGGTTTTTTCAAGGTTTTTTCCAAGCAGTTTACGTTTAAGTTTAGCATTACCCAGGAACAACAACGTGGACGTAGTAAATTCTGTTCCCTTTGGGGTGCTTGATTAGCGTGAGTCCCCTTGCCTCTCACGTTTCCGCGTGCTTGCTTAGCGTGAGTCCCCTTGCCTCTCACGCTTCAGTGAAGATGTTCGAACTGAAAACCTTGAGCTTCTTGACAAAAAGCTATGCGATTGTAAAAATGAGTTACAGCAATACGAATCATCTCCCTATCAATCAAAGTAGCCTCTTGCAGAATCCGATTCTGCAATTCGTCTAAGCTTTGGGGTTGCGTTGAGTATACTTTGCTCTTTAAATAACCCCAAAGAAAAAAGTCGAGAGGCGTCAGATCAGGAGATCTAGCAGGCCACTCCATTTCAAACCTTCTTCCAATCCACCTATGAGGGAACTGAGTATCCAAATATGCTCGAACCATCCTACCGTAATGAGCCGCTGCTCCGTCCTGCTGGAACCAAATATTTTGAAAATTATCGCCTGTAATCTTCCTTATTCTTGGTACAATTTGCTTTCTGAGAAGCTCTTCATATGCACGGGCAATCGCATAGCTTTTTGTCAAGAAGCTCAAGGTTTTCAGTTCCAACATCTTCACTGAAGCGTGAGAGGCAAGGGAACTCACGCTAATCAAGCACCCCAAAGGGAACAGAATTTACTTCGTCCACGTCGTTGTTCCTGGGTAATGCTAAACGTAAACGTAAACTGCTTGGAAAAACCCTTGAAAAAACCTTGAAGATCATCACCAAGATCAATACAGAGCTCACCAATGAATTTCTCGTTGAAATTTACTTCAGAAATTACACTGACCTCTTGGAAAACTTTGTTAATTTCAAATAACCTTCAACTGACCTGGAACGTTACAATTGACCTATGACTTGGGTACCTACTTGAACGTAGTATTTTTCGCTCTATCCATTGCAGATGTGAAAAAAGGGGGTTTCCATTAAAAAAAAATAAAAATTTTACCTTCAAAAAGCCATGAAGGTCAACTTCAAGGTCAAAATGAAGGTCACCATTGAATTCCCCGTTGAAAAATACTTCAGGAATTGCACTGACCTCTTGGAAAACTTTGTTTATTTCAAATAACCTCTAATTGACCTTGAACGTTACAATTGACCTATGACATGGGTACGTATCTGAACGTAGAATTTTCCGCTCTATCGATTGCAGATGTAAAAAAGGTGGTTTCCATTTTAAAAAAACAAAGTTGACCTTCAAAAAGCCATCAAGGTCAACTTCAAGGTCAAAATGAAGGTCACTATTGAATTCCTCGTTGAAATTTACTTCAGGAATGACCTTTACTTTTTTGAAAAATATTTTACCTGAGGAAATACCCAACCGTGCAGAAATTGCCATATATATTACCGACTATGGCCTGATCTGATGTGTACTATCTGGTCCCGATAGGAAGAATTCTGTGGCCCTGACTCGTACCAGACCGGGCTATGTACTGTGACGTCATATAACCGCTTCGCAGCGCCATCTCAACCGAAGAGGAAGTGCTGTCCCACATGAGCACCGTCTTCTGGAATGCAAAAGACTGGGACGGTAATCGGAAGCAAAGGTCAAAGTAACAATTTTCAATTTTTAAGTTCTGTCATTAAAATTTTAAATGTCCAGAAAAAATTACATTTTATGTCAATCTTAAACGTTGTAAAATGGTCTAAAACACCTCAAAACCAAACCTTACACGAAAGTTTGAAAAAATTTGTTATTAAAAAATTGTCAAAGTTCACGATCTCATTTCTAAGTTCCGTCATTAAAAATTTTAAATGTTCATAAAAAATTACATTTCCTGTCATTGTAGAAAGTTGTAAAGTAGTCTAAAATGCGAAAAAACGAAATATAACACGAAGAAAAATTGTAATCGATTTAAATTATTTATTTAAAAATTATTTCATTCATATTCCTGTTAACAGTTCGTATATTTTACATTTACATAACGTCGTATAATAATAAATATTTAATTAGAAAAAGAGAGTTTAAAATTTGGTGTTTTAACTTTTTTGAGCTGTAGCTTATGAGGATGGCTTTTTCATCGGGGTTTCAACTCGTAGGTTTAGCGCAATGGTCAAGACTCTCGACTGCTAGAGATTTAGGTATAGATGTAGGTTCGATACCCCGTAGCGTTAGAAATTTTATTTGTAATATAATATTTAAAAATGTAATATATGTATTCACTCTACACAGGACCATCAATATTCAAAGTCAAAATACTCGCAATCAATTAATATTTATTTTTTAAATACCTTTTTTGTCATGTCGTTACTAGCCAGAATTGGCCGCCAAGTGCATACCGGAGTTATCATTCCAGCAACGGTACGATATTGGCAGCCGATCTTCGGCAATATTTTTGCCGATACTGGGCTAGTGCTGGGCCGTATCTAACTTCGCACTTGGGTTGTGTTATAATTATTTTAAAGGATTTTAATTCCTAATAAAAAAGTAAATAATGTGGCTAGACTCGGGTAATTAATAGGGGCCAGACCGGGGGCAGATCGGGCGTTTGATCGGGCCCATAGACAAGGCTCCACTGTGGCTACGTGTTTCATGATGAGTCTGGCCCTGACTCGATTTCCACATCTGGGCCCGATATGAACGAGTCTGGGCCCGGTCGGGGCCACGGCGAAATTTCTGCACGGGATTATATATATTATTATTATTTATATGATATTATATATATATTTTTTTTTACTATGGTTTTGTATTGAAGGCTAGTACGGATATATTATTTGGCGGTGTTTTTTACCGTCGTTCCTTTCGAGGGTTTGTTTTGAGCTATTTCACTCTTTTTTTATTTGTGAATTATTTACTGTAATGCGAATTATTTTCTTGTTAAATTATATCATTTTTTTAACATGAATATATCAATACGATGAGTTTTTGTGTATATTTCACATTCTAGTTATAGTAATTTTTGTGTTGTATACCTTGAAATTTCGTATTTTTGTGTAGAAAATGCATTCCTTTGATTGAAAATGTAACTCAGTTATTGAAAATTAATTTATTTTCTTGAAAATTTGTCTTCTTTTGTTCACAAAAATTAATCTGTTTGGTTTGAAAATGTCATTTTATGTTGAAAACTCAACTGTTTTGTATAAAATTCTTATACGTTTATGGGAAATTGAACTATTAGATACAAAATCGATGTTATTTTTCGAAAGTTTAAATACTTTTTTAAAAATTAATGTATTTTCCTTAAAATTAAAATCATCGGCAACTGTAATTTTTTGATTGTGAATTCTCTTTTGTTAAAGCTTCGGCATTAACGAATACATTCTCATAACGTATCTTGTGCGTCGCACTCGATTTTGTCCGAAATGTGAACTTTTCTACATTATGCAACACTATTATATCAAATGTATATTACATTTATTTCTGTACCTCGGCCTGTGATTGCTTATTTATATATTTGCGAAGTAAAGTACAAGTTTTATTTATCATGAGAACTTTAATATCTATTCCTTATTTTATGTTAATACAATTCATAAGATGCATTGGTATTCAAACAGACGTATTTTCATTGTCTTGTTTTTATAATTGAAAAAAGTGCGCATCCTATAAAAAAAAAATTATTAACAAATATGTCGCTCTTTTTTGGGTTAACAAATTGTCTCTATTTATTTGTTTCGTATCTCGCATCGTTTGTCTAAAAATTCAATTGTTTAATTTTTAATGCAGGTTTTTACCAAATAAAACAAAAACTGCGCGTCCTATCAAAAAGTGATTTGTAACCAATTTTGTGGATCTTTTTTGAATACACAATTTTTTTGGATTCATCTATTTTCGTATTTTGTATAGTTTGACCGCAAAATGGAATGCTTGATTTTCCATTATTTTTTGTCCGGTCAAAATTTGAATTTTCGATTTTTCAAGAACACCCACACTTGTAGTTATTTACTACAAGAAACTATCCACCTAGAAACACTACCCGAATCGGGTATTGTCACTCCTAACCTGAAAGGGAAATGGCTTAATGGTATACTTACTTACTTACTCTAAAAGTTGTTTTGATAATCTTATCGGGTATTCAAAATTCAACGTTCTTTTCTCCATGCAATTTTTTCATATCGTGCATTTTTTGGCTTAAAATGTTCATTTTCGTTTGATTTTTGGAATTTTGTAAATGCTATAACTCCAGTAATTTTTTTTATCCAAATCGTGAAAAAAGTGGTCTCCAAAATTTTGAAAATGCTCTAACTTCTTGAATTTTTATCCAAAATGGGTGGCGAACGAAATTGAACTTTATTTTAGGACACTTGATGAGTGTACCAAAGCCCAAACCAATATGTCAATCATTTCGAAAGTTATCTTGCTGACAAACTAAAAATCTATGGACAGACAGATACATTTGTGAAAAAAGACGAACAAAATATCCTTGTGACTTTTTCTGATAAAAAAAATTACCGGAGTTATAGCATTTTCAAAATTCCAAAAAACAAACGAAAATGAACATTTTAAGCCGAAAAACGCACGATATGAAAAAACGTCAAGAGGAGAAAAACATTGCTTCTTGAACACCCTACAATATTTTCATATTCCTGGATCATATATTTATCTCGCGCTTCGCGCTCGATTATGTATTCACCTCGCGCTATGCGCTCGGGCGTATTTACATCGCGCTTTACGCTCGGTTCCTCTAGATTTTTGAACTTCGTGTTCGACTTCGATGAAAAGAAAAAGTTTGTTTGCAAATATTATAAAATTATCAAAACCTCTACATATTAAGTGATTGTTAAATTTGTTTTTATTTTAGACTGAAAAGGAACTTTATTTACTCAAAGTTCTATTGACCTTAAGGAACACAGTCTCATCCAGACACTCGCGCTTCGCGCTTGATATTTGATTTGAAAATCATTTGAACCTTGCGTTCCACGCTCGGTTCTGTGCACCTTATGATAGAAACCAAAAAGTTTCAGCGCACTTACGGCGCGATTTGATCGTCGCGCTTCGCGCACTTTGTGCTTCGTGTTATATGTTCTTCATATGCAAATTACTAAATTTGTATTTGATTTCAAATGAAAAATAATGATAAAATTTAGGCTTTACTGTCAATGTTATTTTCACGAACAGAAGCCTCGGTGGCTCAGACGATAGCGCGTCAGGCTTCCGTGCAGGAGGACTGGGGTTCGATCCCTGAGCCAGTACCAATGGAAATTTTTCTATGTACTTCTACCGGGGCTTTGGTGGTTCGGAATCCACCTTAAACTGTAGGTCCCCTCAGAAAAAGCTGGTATCGTACCAAGGTGGGGCTCCATGTCGAGGGGACTAGCCTTGGAGGTCGCAGCCGATTCTGTGAAGACTCGAAAATGAGTCAGCGTTCTTCTTGCGTTTGGGGACTCCTATAGGAGGCACCACGCTCGATGGTCGCTGGCCGATTTCAAATAATGAACACACACACATGCACTAACATAACACACCAGGACAGTGCTTCGAATCTGTGCATCTACCTGATGACCTCAGAGGGATCGCTCCGTACACCCTAGCCTGCTAGGGAGGCTGCCGAATGGCAGAGTGGGTGAGGATCACTTTGCCTGATCAAACAAAGGAGGGCGTCATTTACTGTGCGATAGGTATGCCTGGCACCTGAGAGGTATAATCTCAGAACGTTCATAACAACGAAAACCCACCGAGATCCAAAAACACTCGGCGAAGGATGGCCGGATTCGTAGTACTGCCTTGAGAATAAACACGGGTATGGCACAATAGGCTTTATAGCTTGAGCGCCAGGGGCGGCACCTCCCGGCCCCCGCCTACATTACAACTATCAACTATCAATTATTTTCACGAATAAAACAAAAACTACGCATCCTATCGAAACATGATTCACAACAAATTTGTACCTCTTCTTTAGTTTAACAAATTCTGTTTTCATCATTTTTTTCGTAGCTCGTGTTATTCGTCTAAAAATTTGATTTTTCTATTTTCAATGCTGTTTTTTACGAATAAAACAAAAACTACGCGTCATATCAAAAAGTGAATAATAACAAATTGTAGATCTTTTTTAGTTGCACAATTTTGTTGAAATCATCTTTTGTCGTATCTTCATTGTTTGACAGCAAAATGGAATTTTTGATTTTTCATTATTTTTTTGTCCTATCAAAATTTGAATTTTTGATTTTTCAAAAAATTCAAAAAGTTGTTATGAAAATATTGTAGGGTGTTCAAGAAGCAACGTTTTTTTCCTCTTGACTTTTTTTGATATTGTGCGTTTTTCATATTAAAAGGTTCATTTTCGTTTGTTTTTTGGAATTTTGAAAAAGCTATAACTCCAGTAATTTTGTTTTTATCAGGAAAAGTGATGAAAATATTTTATTGGTCTTTTTGCGTACTACTAACAACCGTACATATAATTTTCAAATCTTCAAAAAAGTGGTCTCAAAAATTTTCAAAATTTGCTCACTTTTTGAATTTCCATCCAAAATGGCTGGTTAACAAACTCGCTCTTTCTTTGTAGGCCATAAAAAAGTGTGCCAAAGCACAATCCAATCTAATCAATCTTTCGAAATTTATCGTGCCTACACGATACAGACAGACAGACGGATAGACATACAGACAGACACCTTCGTAAAAATCATTTTTTCTGACTCAGAAGGTCTCAAAACGTGGAGATTAGATAAAAACCGACAAATTCAAATTTTACATAAAACTAATACCTTCTCATTAGAATGAGAATGTATAAAAATAAAAAATTCCATTTTTCTGTCAAACTATGAAAGATACGACAAAAGATGATTCCACTAAAATTGTGCACCTAAAAAATGTCTACAAATTTGTTTTTATTCACTTTTTGATATGATGCATAGTTTTTGTTTTACTCGTAAAAAACAGCATTGAAAATAGAAAAATTGAATGTTTAGACGAATAACACGAGCTACGGAAAAAATGACCTGAACAAAATTTGTTCATCCAAAGAAGAGGTACAAATTTGTTGCAAAGCATGTTTCGATAGGATGCGTAGTTTTTGTTTTATTCGTGAAAATAACATTCACAGTAAAAAAAATCAAATTTTTGAAAAAACAATGCAAGGTACGAAAACAGATAAATGAACAAAAATTGTGAATTCAAAAAAGATTCACAAACTTGTAATCAATTTTTGTTGTAAGAATATATTCAAAATGAAAAAATTAACTATTTTGAAAAACGGCACAAGCTAAAATAAAATTTTAACTAATAAAATTTGTCGCCTAAATTATATCATTATTTTTCATTTGAAATCAAATACGAATTTAGTAATTTGTATATAGAGAACATATAACACGAAGCACAAAGTGCACGGAGAAAAATAGATATTGAAAAGTAGATAATAAAAATCTTGATATTCAACCATAATATATAGATCTTACGGCATGATATCTAATATCTTCTACTTAATATACAAGATATTGAAGGGCAATATCTGCTTATATTGCAAGTATAATAAACTGCGTGACATTAACCGTCAATATCTAAGATATTAAAAAAGTGAAATTTTATCGGAGCAATGTCGTTGACGTGTGGCGTGGCGACAAAAGATTTCAATCCCACTATATGTCCAAATCTCGAGCATTCGTCGTGTGTGTTGTGGTTTTTCGGATATCTATTGTGCTAAACGTTTTCGTGGAAAATATATACGTTGTTTTTCGATATTATATCATCATTTTTTCAAGAAAATAAGGACTCGGTGTTAGGCGACAGTTATTTGTCAGCTTTGAACAGCGTGGTGTCTGCTCTTCACGAAAATCGAATAATTAGCAAAAAAGGCGAATGCTCGAGGATCGGAAACAATATAAAGCGGACTATGATATAAACTCCGAACGGATTTTATAAAAATTGGCATGCTTTACAGGTGATTTTTGAACATTGAAAAAATATTTTTTCATTATCTTAGATTCTGTTCTTTAATATCTTGGATATTGTCAGTTAAAATCTTCTTTTTAATATCTACGAATGCTCTGCTTCAACATCTAGATTTCTGTCCCATAGTTAAATCGCTGAGATATTACCCGGTAATAACTAGATATTTTGTTTTAATATCTATTTTTCTCCGTGTGTGCGATCAGTGTATTTCGGAGCGCGAAGCGCGACTATCAAATCGCGCCGTAAGTGCGCTCAAACTTTTTTGTTTCTATCATACGGTGCACAGAACCGAGCGTGGAACTCAAGGTTCAAATGATTTTCAAATCAAATATCGAGCGCGAAGCGCGAGTGTCTGGATGAGAATGTGTTCCTTAAGGTCGATAGAACCTTGAGTAAATAAAGTTCCTTTTCAGTCTAAAATAAAAAAAAAATTAACAATCACTTAATATGTAGAGGTTTTGATAATTTTATAATATTTGCAAATAACATTTTTCTTTTCATTGAAGTCGAACACGATGTTCAAAAAATAGAGGAATCGAGCGTAAAGCGCGATGTAAATACGCCCGAGCGCGTAGCGTGAGGTGAATACACTCAAACTTGCGAGCCACGCGCGACGCGCGCGATAAGAATGTGCCCGCGAAGTATATGTGTATATCTATAGTATATGTGAGCCAATCAGCAAGAATGACATCAGATTCAGAGTCAGCTACCTCAAAAATGTAAGCATTACAAATTTCATAAAGTTTACAGAATTTTTTCAATTTTCGTTCCGCTATACTTGATCCGCCATTTTCTATTTTGAAATTATGACTTCAGGTTTCGATTCAGCGTCCCCGAAAATGTAAATATGAACAATTTTGTAAAGTTGCCCCAATTTTTGTTCCGTCATATTTTTGTCTCTCATATTTGGGTCTCTTCATATTGGATTTTCCATTGTCAACCGGATTTTCCTTCCCGAGTAAAAATGCTGCGACTTGAGTTCGACTTGGCGATGTCTTGAGTTCGTCTCCAAGACATCCATATCTGGCTGCGTCTCAAAACTGAGACGAGACATAAGACAATGTCTCTCTTTTATGGTTTCAGCATGGTGATTTCAAGTCGGCGTAACTTTTCTCAAGATGAACCTTTTCGACTCAGAAATGAGACCTCGAATGAGACTGTTAACAGAGGCGAAGGATTAAAATTAATGAATGAAAAATTTGTAAATATTAAATTAGTTATTTTTAATTGCAAAAATTCAGAATCTGTGGGTCTGAACGAGTATAACCCTGAAAAATTTTCCTCACAAAAATTAAAATTGTAATTTTCCATAAGGATCTCCTAAGCCATTAGAAATACGTAAAAACAAACAACATTTTCGGTATCGTATCAAACAAGTATAATACAAATGAAAATCTATAAATTAATTGATTCAATATATATATATATATATATATATATATATATATATATTGTGTAAAAATATACAAAATTGTTTAATTATTAACAAAGATTAGCTTTTATGACAGTCTGAATGACCCTTTTTTCAGGGCAGGTATATACTCGAAGTTATAAACCGCTCGACTTGAAGTCATAAAAATTCGACTCAAGATATAAATGTATGTCTTCAAGACATAGAAACTTGTCTCCAAGACATAAATTGAAGTCTGGCTCCGTCTCAATAAGGAGACATGCTGGAGTCGAACTTTTCGACTTAAGCATGTCTTGATTGGGGGCAATTCAAGTCGAAACCAAGTCGAAGAATTTTTACTCGGGTTGGAAAGGAAATGTGCTACGCTATTTTTTCTGGCAGATTTGAGTTCAGCATTGAAAAATCTATTAAACATCATGCCTTGCACTAAAAGAAACTTTTTTTTTCTAGTTCCAGTACAATTTTGTCTATTTTGTAGAAAAATGATGGTTTTTTCCCACATTTTCCAGGCCGCGAAATTCGGGAATACTTTTCTCTATATTTTCGATTTCTTAATAGTGTTAAAAGCGTGCGCTGAGAAGATATGTACTGTTTTGTAATTTAATGTCATTATTTAGGTTTAATTGTGTATTTGTACCAACGATATATATATATATATATATATATATATATTCTATGACATATGTAAGTGTGTAGTAGTAATGACCTTCCACAGTATCTGGAAGTAGCCAGAATGTTTTTTTTTCTTTGCACGCGCACGATATTTTATATGTGTATGACTGGCGTGTAGAACTTGCTTATTAGAGAAGTAGGTTTTGTTTTCTTTTCTTGAATCTGCATTTAAGAGTTCGCTTCATCTTACCTCACTGCTAGGTAATCTTTATTCACTAGTTTTATTATTATTTACTGAACTGCGAATTAAGTTATAATGATTTTTTTGCAATATCCACCTTGAAACTGAGGCTTTCCATGCCCCTACATGATATGCAAAGTGCTTCTATTCAACAGACTGTACGAGAATAATCATGGCGAATGCTTGGAGGACATCTTTTTTGCAAATCGACGCAAAGGACGCGCATGCGCAGTTTAGAGATCAGTAACTTTGCACACTGCCAAAATATAAATATTCTGAAAAATTATTTTGCAAAAATTATAAAGAAATTTGGTTGAAAACCACCATACGGAATCGGAAATTGGGTGAAAAGGTATAAAAAAGTGCTAAATATTCTTCTCAGTTCTTCGCACTCCTTTACGTTTTCTAACCTCCGACTCGTGTTTCTAGCCTCCGGCTCATCTGCCAGTTTCACACTTTTCGGCAATCGCCTATTTTTCGCACTTGTGTTACAAATAGCTGTTTATTGATAATTTCTATTCTCGCATCAAATATTACCCTATTTCATTTTACATGACTGAAAGTGAAATTGTAACAAAATGCTGTAATCTCCTCGGTTTACCGAACTAAGTTATATAAACGAATAAATATTCTCCTCGCATATATTTAACAAATATCCCTAAGATATCCGCAGGATATCTTTGGACATAATTGGGATATCCCACACGAACTTTAATTTATTTTATTCGAGTTTGAGTACATTAAACCTGTATATAAAAATTTTAGCAAAAAGTAGGAAGTAGTGTGTGAGTGTCACTTCAGCGATTAGGCTAGCCAAATCTGGGCCGAATTGTGCCTAAAGGACCTTATTTGAGCAGCAGTGGCGTAGCCAGGGGGGGGCTGAGGGGGCTCAAGCCCCCCCCCCCC
>CAKNYM010038530.1:7945-19962 GCA_932195095.1 Andricus curvator | reverse complement strand
TTCCCCAATTTCCAAATCTATATGTATAGCTAAATTCAGGGTCGTGAAGATCTGGAATGTAGTGTTCTCAAAACTGTTCCATACGAAGTAAAGTTTTTCTTTTGCTATGTGGACGATGTTCTGACTTGTTTTCATAAGAACAATATCAATGATTTGTTAAAAAGGTTCAAACAATTTAACACAAGTGTAAAGTTCACTATCGAGAGAGAAAACAACATGAGCATAAGCTTTCTAGAGTCTTCAGTAAAAAGAGACAATGGCAAGTTGAGCACCGACTGGTATAGGAAGCCCACATGGTCGGGAATGTATCTGAACTTTAATACAGTTACACCTATACAATACAAACTAAGTGTAGTTAATTCCTTGGTTGACAGAGCAGTTAGACTTTCTGACCATACATGCAAAAATAAAAATCTTGATTTAGTCAGAAAAACTTTACTTTAAAATGATTACACTAGAAATATCATCGCCAAGTTTATGAACGAAAGATTAGAACATATTGATGGTAGAAACAATAGTAACACTAATAACACAAATAACGTTACAAATAATAAAAGTAGTTGCAATAATAGAATTTTGGTCTTACCATATACAGCAATGTACAGCAATAATTTAAAAATGTTTGAAAAATTAGGTCTATGGTGTTAATTGCATGGGTTGTAAGTGTATTTATATTGGCTAGTCAGAAAGAAATATCAGTAATACACAGAAAAAACAGAAGATAAACTTTACATCGATTTCCGACGAAAGATTGTTTGCAACAAAAATTAACTGCAGAGGATAAACTTCACACAAATATCGGTTAAACTTTCTTTTGTTTTTCCATGACAAACACATGTATTCTGAAAGACGCAAAGTTGGCTGAACAAAACTTTATCGCTCTAAAAAATTTCCTTTAACAAATTTTATTTTTAGTTTTTTCTGTGGAGAATGAATGAGCACAAATGTGATTGCAAACACGATGATAGAAGCACGGCATTAGTATATCATTCTCATACGAAGCATCATCATTTTGATTTCCAACATTTTGATGTACTAGGTGTTGGAGTAAATAAAAAACTGACATCGAAGGTCTGAGCGGTATATATTTGAATATAATTATCAGCACTAATAACTGTTGATTAATAACACTAATAGCTGTTGATTTTATATCATAACTGTTGCTCATAGAATTATTTTTAACTTAATGTGAATTGCAATATCTATTTTATGATAAATGAAAATTTCCATACTTCAAAAGCCAATAATATGGTTACAATAAGATAAGAAGAGAGAGTCCGTTTCCCTATTTGATATATGACGTAGGATGTATAATGAGCTCACAGCAGACGATTTGAGTAGCGAGTAAAATTATTCTGTAACCACCTTGTCTATACGACATTAATATTCTCTATCTGAGAAATGTCACTTGCTCTTGTTTGGCTGAAAGGATGGTGTGATGGCCCACAAACATTTTTATTTTAATACCCTGACAATGCCAACACAGTACGCAAGTCATTTTCTTTTTGTATTTTTCAATATCTACTGAATCTGTTTTGGTAGAAAAATCTCACAACACAAAATACTGTATTTTACAATTATTAACACATAGAAAAAACTGAAGTTAAATTTTGTTGCATGTAAATTTTTCGGCTGTCAAAGATTAAATGCTATTTGGCAAAAGTTTATCTTACGATGGAATAAAAGCTGTCATCTGCTACGTCCTTTGCAGCCCTGGAAAAACGGCAAAGTAAGAGTGAAAAGCTATAAATCAGGACACCAGAGTTAAAACCACTTTTTACTTACCTGATTGTTATTTTAAAAATAATTAGACTTTTTGCTGACGAATCAAAACGTATTTTTCGTGAATGTAAATAAAGGACTTGACACATAACAACAACCATCGTCACCATCTTTAAATATTACTCCATGGCTTATGTAGTTCATAAGATGGTAACCGATCTTGAAAGATTTTATCCTGATACTTTCTGCCACAGTCGGTATTGTAGGTTAGGAACAAAAGGAAAAATAGGAATCGAATTAATTTTGAAGTTGGAACATTCAGTGGCGGATCTAGGTATTTGCCGCCCTTAGGCTAACAGAAATTTTCTGCTCTTAGGCTAACAGAAATTGACTACTCGATTTTGAATCTGCAGTAAGACATGTAACCTGGCGAAAGTTTGTACAGCCGAAAGTTTTTTTTTACAGCATGGACAAAAATAATTTTTCGGACCGACTGAAAAATACCGAAAATAAAATTCTCGACACTGTAAAATTTCCGAGCTGGAAAATTCGCAATTAATAAAATTCGCAAACAGTTAATAATATTACTGAATTTGAAAATTCCCGGCAGTTAATAATATTACCGAATTTGAAAATTCCCGACAGAAAGTTGCCGAATGATAAGATATCTGAATTAGAAAATTCCCGAATTTAAATAATTAATTTTTTAAAAATTAATATAATTTATTTATTTATTAAGAATAAAATAATCAAATATTTCTATTTAAGAAAATGTTTAATGCTTAAAGTTTCTAAAATTATTGTTTAAATTTAAACTAACAATATTTGAAATAAAAATTTGAAGGGCTGAAAAGTGCCGGAAAATAAAATTCCCAACTCTGTCAAATTCCCGAATTGGGAAATTCCCGAATAATAAAATTTTCAAATATGTAATAAAATTCCCGATTGATAAAATTCCCGAATAATGAAATTCCCGAATTGAACAATTCCCGATTAAAAAATTCCCGAATAATGAAATTCCGGAATTGAAAAATTCCAGATTAAAAAATTCCCGAACAGGTTATGATATTACCGAAATGGATAATTCCCAACAGTTTATGATATTACCGAATTTAAAAATTCCCGACAGAAAATGGCCAAGTTATAAAATATCCGAACTAGAAAATTCCCGAATTTGAACAAATATAATAATCAAATATTTGTATCAAGAAAAAAATTATTTTCAATGTTTAAAGTTTCTAAAATTATTGTTTAACTTTGAAATAACAATAATTGAAAAAATAGATATTTCTGGGTGGAAATTGTCTTCAAGTATTGTTATTTTGAATTTCAACAATAATTTTAGAAACTTTGAACGAGAAAAATATGTTGTTTTTTTTATAAAAATATTTGATTATTTCATTTTTAAATAATTAATAATATTGATTCAAAAACAATTTTTTTATTGTTTCGGGAGTTTTATAATTCGAGAATTTTCCACTTCGGATATTTTATAATTCGGCAATTTTCTATCGGGAATTTTAAGATTCGGTAATATTATAAACTGTCGGGAATTTTCCATTTCGGTAATATCATAAACTGTTCGGGAATTTTTCATTCGGGAATTCCATTATTTGGGAATTTTCCAATTCGGGAATTTTATTCCAAAATCGAAAATTTCATTATTCGGGAATTTGACAGAGTCATGCATTTTATTTTTTAGGATTTTTCAGTCGTCCAAAAATTTTCATCCAAAAATATATTCTTTCAATAATTGTTATTTTTAATGCAAACAATAATTTTAGAAACTTTGATCAGGAAATTTTTTTTTTTTTCATGAAAATATTTGACGATTGTATTTTCAATAAATAAATAATATTGATTGAAAAAATTTTTTTTCTCATTCTTTCGGGAGTTTTGTAATTCAGGAATTTTCCAGTTTGGATATCTTATAATTCGGGAATTTTATTATTATGGAATTTTCCTATTCGGAAATTTATTTATTCGGGGATTTTCTAATTCAGGAATTTTACAGTCTCGAGAATTTTTCAGTCTTCCCAATTTTTCACCATAAGTGTATTTGGATATTATTTTTCATTTCGAGAAAGCTATTTAATTAAATAATAAAATCATTACACATTTTTTATGGATTCTATAATTTAATTGAATAGTTTTTAGAAAATAAAGAATAACGTCCAAATACGCTTATGGTGAAAACCCATTTTTTTCTAAATTTTGAAAAAATTAAGTTTTATCCCAATGCAATTGGTATTACTGTTTGTCCCTCAGCTTGTAGACATCTCTGATTTCCCAACCTCAACTACCTGATAGAATATACTTAAATTTCCATCAATATTGTCTTAATATAAAATGTTATCTACAGTACAAAATTAAGATTTTCAATTTACATTCAATATTTTTGATAAATATTTATTTACTAACTTTTTAAAATAAAATGTTACGATTCAGGGTGCCCTCATACGTAGCAAAGCTTCTGAGTTCAAAAAATTATTTTTCTGAATTTTCGAAAAATGAAGAAGAAAAATTTTTTCCTGATTTTTCTGTTTGAAAATTAACTTGTTAAATAATAAAAATTTGGAGCATGAAATAAGGTCGATAGGAGTCGTCGCTGTTCAGAAATAATCTTTTAGCTTCAAAATTTTACTCCGTAAAAAGGCTTTCATATTAAACTGCAATACTGACGGTTCTCGAAACTTTCAAAACGGAAATTCCTATCTCATAAATTGTGAATTATGGTTAAGATCATAGTAAATATGGCGACTCTTTCGAATGTTGTCGAGTGCTTTATTGACAGTCATAAAAAATATATAAACATTCGTCTGCGATAAGTGCAATTATTTTCAAAATGAAATGCTAATAAGTGCAATGTTTTTAAAAATCTGGTGTCCTGATTTCCAGACCAATTTCATCCATACTTCACTGTTCTTTGCACTGCTGTCAACTATATACCAGTAGACGCTTTTTCGCTGACAAATCATTCCGAGGCATTTTAAAAACACGGAATTATCTCAGTTTCGTGTAAAGTTTATTCGACAAGGTTAATTTTTGTTGCAGCGAATTTTTCAACGGAAATCGATGTAAAGTTTATCTTCTGTTTTTTCTGTGCATCACTACTCAAAATCGGCTGTAATAACTTGCTACAAGATCTTTTTCACTGCGAAATCTTATAATGACTTGGTTCATTGAGATGTAATATGGTAAAGAATTCTGCATTTTTGTTCAGTATACCAACAAATAATAACATCTTCTAATTAGCTGGATTTCTGTTAAAAAATATGACTTTTCAACCAATAGTTGCATTTTACACAAAACAAGAAAATTTTCAATCAAATACTAGAACTTTCAACTAAACGAGATGAATTCTAAACCAAAAATATAATAGTAGACTTTTCAACCAAAAGTAGTTAATTTTTCTTCTTGAGTTTCATTAATTTAATTTGCATTTAAGCGAAAAAACGAGAAAAACGGTAGAAAGGGGATGTTTCTTAAAAACAGAGAAAGAGAGGAAGAATTCTTTAAAATTTATCATCAGCAAACGTACTTATGGACCTTATGGACGCTCCCTAACATAAATTAGTCTCGGGATGTCGTCAATAATTGCGATTGATTAAAATACCTTTAATTCCACATCACTGATAAAATACAAGAGAGTGAGTGAGAGCGCTGGGGGGGGGGGAGGACTTGGTTCGATATGATAGCCACGCTTCCTATACAAGTTTGATGACAAGTGCAAGTTCGAGGAAAGTTCAGGCAAGTCCTGAGGGCATATCCAATATGTATGAAACCAATACACTTGTAGGAAATCATATAGATATAAGTGGGAGTATAATCTCCAAGCACATACATATGAAACCTCAAATCCCGGCGGTGTTCCTCAATCTCCAAGTGATTAATGAACCGAAGCTTGGTACTACACAAAGTGTGCTTTATGACTTTCTAAGACAATACATCAAAATCTCTCTCCAGAAAATTATGATTTTAGTTTATTACAAGCGCAATTAAAAATACTCGTTCAACTTCTCTGAAGAAACTTCCTAAGTTTAAATTTCAAACTCATACTTGCACCTTTCTTATAATATACAAGTAGGTATCATCAGTCACAGACGCAGTTTTGTAATGGACTCAAGTGATCTGATAAGTATGTTTCCTGATAATGAATTAAAAAAAAATCTTATTTTCTCTGTTTTTGAGAAACATACGCTTTCTACCCTTTTTCTCGTTTTTTCGCTTAAATGAAAACTGAATTAATAGAACCTTAGAAGAAAAATGAACTAATTTTGGTTGAAAAATCTACTATTATATTTTTGGTTCGGAATTCATTTCGTTTGGTAAGAAAATCTAGTATTTGGTTGAAAATTTTATTATTTTCTTGAAAATGCAACGATTTTGTTAAAAATTCATCTACCTGGTTGAAATTTGAAATAATTTGTTAAAAATTCATTTTTTGGTTTTATATTCATCTCCTTGGTTCAAAATTGAACTATTCCATTTTTAGAAAATTGATCTTCTGGGTTAAAAAATCATCTTTTGGGTTATACTCTTTTGTTGACATTTTTTTTTTAAGATCCATTATTTCAGTTGAAAATTTATCTCTTTGGTTGAAAATGTAATTGTTTTGCAAAAAGTTGTTTTTTTTTGTTCGGTTCAGAATTAATTTTTTTTTAACGAAGCATGTAACTACTGTTTTGTTAAAAATTCATCATTTTTGATTGAATATGCAACTGTTTGGGTCTAAATTAATTTAGTTTTGTTGAGGCTTATACAATTTGGTAGAAAATTAAACTATTAGGATAAAAATGAATTTTTTTGTTAAATATTAAACTACTTTTATGAACTTTGAACTTTTTGGTAGAAAATCAACTTTTATGTTGAAAAAAGTTTGTTTATTTAAAGATTCAACCATTTTGTAGATGATTCGTCTTCTTGGTTTTAAAATTCAATAATTTTGTTAAAAATTAATGTATTTTGTAGAAAATTTTTGTTTTTTGGTAGAAAATGATTCTTCTTGCTAGAAAAATCATCTTTTTCGTTGAAAATTCAACTATGTGGTTCAAAGATCATCTCTTTTTGTTCAAAATTCAACAAATTATTTAAAAATTGAACTAGGTTGATACAAAGTTCATATTTTCTAAGATTCACCTCCTTGATTGAAAATTTAACTATTTCATTCTTAGAAAATTAATTTTCCAATTTAAAAAATCATCTTTTGGGTTGAACTCTTTTATTGAAATTTTTCTTTTGGGTTGAGAATTTATTTTTTCAACTTACATTGTAACTGTTTCATTTTTGGTTAATACTTGATATTTTATTGAAAATTGATCTCTTCTAGCTGAAGATTCATGTATTTTGTGAAAAATTCATCTTTTTTGGACAAAAATTAATCTTCTCGGTTGAAACTACATCCTCTTTGGTAAAAAATGCAACTGTTTGCGTCTAAATCAATCTGGTTTTGTTGAGGATTCAATAATTTCGTAGAAAATTAACCTTTTTTTATAAAAATTTATCTTTTTGGTAGAAAATTAATTTTGTTGATAAAAAAGCATATTTTTGGGTTGAAAATTCAATCGTGTTTCCTGGTAGAACATTAATCTTTTTGCTGCAAAATTCATCTTGCTGGTTGAAAATTTAACTATTTGGAATCAAATATTCAGAAAAGTTGTCTTATAGCTTACCAATTTTTTGAAATTTTATTTGTCATAAATAAATTAGTGAAAATGGATTCTTGGTGATTGTCAGTGATTCATCAAATGATTCGCAGAAAATTTAAAAAAGCTAAAGACAAAAACCTTTTTTTAATTTAATTCGTGAAAGATAATAAATTATTTGTCATTTTATAAACAAATTTTGTAAACAAATTTTGTAAACAAATATCCACAGCTGGTATTTATGATAAAATAAATCAAGTTTTTTCTACTGAATCGGCCAAAAATTATATATACGTAAATGTGACTTATCAGATTTAGTCATCCAATAACAATCGATGATTGTTTAAATAAATTTAACTAACAAATGCACTGTCTGGCTATTATTAAAGGCTTAAGCTTATTTTTTTTCTAACGTAATAAAGGGTAAATAACTAATTTCTAGACCTTTAGGGAGGTTGTATGATTTTCATTATCAACAACAATTGTTTGAACAAATTTTTATCATCTTATGCATTTAAAAAAAATTGATTTTCTTAATCGTATTAGCATCCTGATATTCAGTGATATCTCTGTACTGTCGATTAATAAGAATAGATAATTATTTAAACAAACCTAATTGAAAAATTCATTTTTTTCTATTTTTAAAGGTGAACCATGAAAAAGTTTAAAAATAATTTATTAACAGTTGTAAAGTTGAAAAACCCAAGTTTTTAGCAATGATAAAGATTTGTTTAAACAAGTGGTGTTGACAGCAAAAATTCTTGATTGTCATGAAAGCTCCCTAAAGATCTAGAGATTATTTATTTACACTTCATTACGTGCAAAACCCCAAGTTTTTACCTTTAGAAATACCCGAAAAATGTATTTGTTAATTAAGTTTGTTCAAAAAATTATTAATTGTTATCGATCGAGAGCATGGAGTGATTACTTAATTACATGCTGCAAAAATTACAATTATTTCCTTAAAGAAATACATTTTTTCTTGAGAAATGCCTTAGATGATACAAATTTGTTAAAAAAATTGTTGTTAACAATGAAAATTGTTAATTGCCATGTTAGCTCCCTAACGGTCTAGAAATGAGTTATTTACACTTCATTACGTTGGAAAACCCAAGTTTTTTTCTCTAAAAATAACCAGATAGTGCATTTGTTAATTAAATTTGTTTAAACAATCATCAATTGTTTTTGGATAACTGAAGCTGATAAGCAAGTAACATTTTCGTATAATTTTAAGCCGAGTAAGTAGAAAAAACTTGATGATTTATTTCATTATAAATACCTCCTGTGGGTAATTGTTTATAAAGTTTGTTTATAAAAAAAAATATATTTTTATAAATTCAAATTGGAAATGATTTCTGTCTATATTGTTCAAGTTTAGTGTGAATCAATTAACGAATCACTGCCAATCCCCATGGATCCATTTTCACTCACTTATTTGTTTATAACAAATTCAATACGTCTTGAAACAATTGGCAAGCTATTAGAAAACTTTTCTTGATAGCTGCTTAATTGATTGTAGGTATTTTGAATTATATCCCAGCACTTGTTGTCCAATTTTCAATTAGAGGCAAGTGATAGTTTATCAATTTTAACAGAAGTGATTGTTTAAACAATTTATTATTATTGATAATAATATTCTCTTAGAAAAATGGTACAAAATTGCAGTTTAAAAAAAATCACTTCTAGTCAAATTTAAAATTAAGATAAGTTAAATAATTAACTAGAGTCAAGAAAATTAATTGTTTAAACAATTTGTTATTACTATTATTATTATTATATTCGAATAATGCTAGAAAGATGCGGTTTTTCTGAAATTTCTGGCTTTTTGTGCAATTTTCAATTGGAGTGAAGTAATAATGAATTCAAGTTAACCAAATAATTGTTTAAACAATTTCTTATCATTGTTAATAATATTCTCTTTACTTAATTGGTAGAATGTTGCGGTTTTTTCTGAAATTTTCAACAGTTTGTTTATTTTTAATTGGGCGTGACTTAATAATTGATTAGATTCAGCAAAAATAATTGTTTGAACAAATTATTATTGTTTATGACTATCTTCATGTATACCAGTGCCTGATAGTTGCGGTTTTTCGGCAATTTTTACCTTTCTGTCCTTTTTTTTACTCAGTGAGGTAGTAATTAAATAAAGTTAACAAAAAGTTGTTTAAACAATTTAATATTGTTTATAACTATCTTTTCTTAGATAAGTGCTAGAAAGTGGTGTTTTTTTATAAAGTCTTCAACTTTTCTTTGCCTTTTCATTTATAAACAAATAATAGGTCAACCACAACAAAAATGATTTTCCGAATGGTATTATTGTTTTAAGTGAATTATTTTTGCTCTTTTCCCAATTTGAATAAAAGTGATTTTTTTCAACTGCAATTTCGTAGCATTTTTCTAAGAGAATATTAATAACTTTTATAATAAATTATTTAAAAAATCACTTTTGTTAACATTGATGAACTATCAGTTGCCTCCAATTCAAGATTGGACAACAAATGGAAAATTTGTGAAAAACCCGCGTCTTTCTAACTCCATTCTATCAGAAAATTGCTAATAACAATATTAAATTGTGCCAGAAATAATTTTTACTGAAAAAACTGCAAAAAAAGTCATAATTACAGCGAAAAACTCGCAAAACCCATTTTTTCACTTATGGGGTTTCTTTGGGACCCTATAAAACAGACTTATGGTGTTGGTATTTGAAAAGTGATATTTTATTCGTATTCTATGACTAATTGTGAAGAGAAATGTTGAGTTGCAACTCGATTGAGATAATATTGAGGATTCTGAATAAGATTCACAAAAACGTCTTTTTTTCTTATGGGAAATACACGTTAAACTTCATGGGGCTTGCGGCACCCCTAAATATCATTTTTTTCAAAACAAAAAAACGGATTTATTTTCGTGTGGATTCGAACAAATTTCTGGGGTGTTCCCATAAAAATTCAAAAAAAAAAAAATTTTTGGACTACCCTATGACCATCTGTATTAGCTAGGTTTTAACTAATGTCGAGCGGGAGGTTTGATGCCGAGGATGATTGTGTGCATTCGATGGACAGGGTCGTATGTCTATCTTCAATCTGCACTGTAGAAAAACCGGCTTTTTTGCAGTTTTCCTCTCCCCTAGCCAAACGTCCAGGCAAATGAAAGTGCTTCTTATAAATAAAATTGCAGCCGTGGATTATCACTGGTTGTGATTTAATTCATACACTGATTCTAAGCCCACCTTAGTAAAAGAAAAATTTTGGCAGGCACATACCGAGTGAAGTGGAGTCGTCTGACGGTATATGTACTCATACTAAAAGTCTTAAATGATACTTTAGCAGCGAGGGTGACCCGTATATAGACCTCTGTTTCACCGGGGTTTTAAAATAAAAGGCCTAGTACAATAAGTTTTAATCGCAGTGCTATGGGACTTAAATAAACCAGCCTAAAAAGGCAATAACAATAATAATAATCCTAACTCATGCGAAGAGATTTAAAACTGACGTTAATAAATTGTCACACTGACATAAAAGAAAAGGTCGAAACAAAAAAACAGTCGAAAAGCGGACAGAAACATAAGAGCTTCAATGTGAATAAAGTAAGTTAAAGATTACCATTAATAATAACTATCTTTAAAAAAAGTTACAAAACAATATTCTAGTTGAAAATCCTGTAATCCACGGAATTTCTACTTTTTATATAAGAATCAAGAAAAAAAATTACATAGCAATCACACTGCATCGCACGTAGCGATCAAAGAATTATATCTCTTCGCTATGGTCAGTCGGAAAAGTCGGAATTTTTCACGATTCGACTTCCGGTCAAACGGCTATCCTCGGTCGGTTGCCTTTAGCTTCGAAACGGCGTTTTCTCCTCGGCAGTTTTTGATTGAGTTTTCGAGGAGGAAACTCTATCGCCACCATCACCGTCTGCAAGAGAAGCGCAGAAAGAAAAAATGAAAAAAATGAGAGAAAGTGGTAAGAGAAGCAAGAAGAATCGCGAATAGAGAGGAAAGACAGAAGCTTTTTTTTATTGTTTTCTCATTTTACTTTTACGAAGCAAGGAATGTTCGCTGAAGCAAGAAGAAGCCTTCGAAATGAAGAATCCACACGAAACAAAGGATTGGTGAAACTGTACGCGAGAATTTTTTCGTTTTCAGCTCCATAGATATCTAATTATTTTTCCTCTTCTCACCCTAGAAACAACCTCGTTAGAGACTTAAAGCTTTTTTATATCGACCTTTCATCTCATTCTTCAATTTTGTTCTTATAATTTTAAGCTCTTTCTTCACGTTCTCATTTTTCTATATTTTTCAAAAATCGTACCGAAGAAAAAGGCAGGTTTTCGATGATTTTAGGAATCAAAATAATAATACTGATGATGTGATTTGAATTAAAAAAACATAAGTTTGAGTTAACAAATTTTAATACATACAAAAAACATATATTTGAACAATGTCTTTTGCAATTGAGGCCCCTTTGGTCACTTCCTCTCGACGTCTGATTATAAATGTCCACTTCTACTGGTCCCAAGTTCATCCATTTAAGTAGTTACAAATACATGCGGTCAGACATGAATCGCATTTTTTGCACATACCTATATAGTGATATTTATACCTTTTGGGCGGCCTATAAACTACGTTACCAATTAGGGGGGGGGGGG
>CAKNYM010038529.1:0-17743 GCA_932195095.1 Andricus curvator | reverse complement strand
CAGATTGACTTGACGATATTGTGTTTCTAATTTTCTTCTTAAAAAATCTAAAAATGTGTTTTTTTAATAATTCAACATTGTGCCATGTCTGGAATAACTTTTTTATTTCTGCTAAATTAAATAATTAATTTCATCAAAATGAATTTCAGTGCGTTGTTCGTTATATATGCCTTATAAGTTCTATACAAATTTAATATTTGTTAACATTCAAGTAGGGTATAATATAAAAAATGGACATAGCATATCCTAACTCTCATGCGACGATATGTAGGGTACTGACACCAATAGTAGGTCATCGTTCAGCAGTAGCCTCCCCGCCCCCATCCATCTATTTATCGTCTGAGAATATTAAATAATAAAATGAATGTTAAAATGGTCTTGTTACATGAAGCTTCTTGACATATACGGTTAAGTATGTCATACAAAATTGTGGTTAATAGTCAAAATTGTGTACTTTATACAGCTTTGAATAGGATCCTAACCTTAAGTGACTTACTACTATGTCCTTTCTCTATCATTTATTTGTAATTAATAAATAATAACACTGTATTGGACAATCTGATGTGATTTCCTTACTATTATAATTTGTCAAAAAAATTTGGGTCCGTTACATTGTATTTTATTTTATACCCAATGAACATTAATTTTTATTTCATTATTATGCAGGTATTTTCTGGGCCCTACATTCATTAAAAATATGTGTACTTCAGATAAAATTGAGTAAAATGTATTAGCCATAAATACATTTGAATTCACATTTCATTCTAAGTTTTTTTTCGACAAAAAGGGAAATTATTACTATAAAGTGAACTTATATTTCTATCGAAATTTACTTAGTAGATTTTTTTACCAGCAACTCCTGTTTCTGCATTAGTTCCCTTGGACACGTCCTTAGATGTTTCGAAATTTTTAATTTCATCTGAAGAATTACTCACAAGTTCTGCCAGACTTGTCATTACTTCTTCGTATTCAATCAAGCCTGTTTTATAGAACAAATAAAAAATTATATATCACATTTTGTTAAAATTGCGGGATTGTTTAATAGAATCACTATTGAAAAATCCAATGTAGGAAGCTATATAGGAAACTTCGTAGGAAACTATATGGGAAAAAGTTATATAGGAAACCATATGTGAAATTATATTATAATTTGAGCCCCGATCCTATACAGTTTCCCATGTAGCGATCGAGAGGGGCACATTATAAATTATTATTAAGTAAGTTATCACATCAGTTGAATATATTTCAGAATAATTGAAGTGTGAAAATATTTTTTTCTTTACACATATATGCAAAACCCTCGTTTGCCCACCGTTTACAGACATCGAAAATGGCCCATTCCGCACTGTGCGCGAAAGCAATGAGCAAAACGCTGTCACCGGTTAGCAAAATGGTCTCCACGGTTACCAAAACATTTTGGCCACCGGTTGCCATCTAGCGTCGTAAACGGTTACTATGCGAACATCATTTTGGGTGAGGTTGGGTTTATTTCGTTCGCGACAGTTTGTTTTCGTTCATTTTCTTTCAAGTAATTCGTTGCATGAAGAGATTAAAGAGTATATTACAAGCTAAGGTGCAAACGGCAAAAAAATAATAGAAATGGATTTCGCTGACGAAGACAGCAGTGACGAGTTAGGTTTTCTTTTATTTTCAGGAAAGATAAACATTTTGGGAGATATTTTTTTGTCTTGCGGGGGGCTCTATAAAGAAAAATAGTGTTCGATACTATTTATAAATTTATAACTATATGTTAATCAGGGACCGCGCGCTTTCTCATATTTAAACTATGAGTTTCTCCGAACGTCGTTAATTTTTTCCGTTACATATTTTCCAACTAGTTTCATTATAGCTTGACGTTTTGGATCAGCTATGCCAGCTTCCGCGATTTTCACAAACAGCCTGAGCAAAATCAGCCCCGAAACATGAAATGATGACGAGAACAGCTTTTACGTTCCAGGATTTATTGTGCTTCTGTCTCGAAAACATGTCGCTTTTTAGAAAGAGATGGCGGAATGTGAGAACGTAGGACAGAAGACTTTCACGGCTCACAGGCAGTTAAACGCACAATGAAACCAGGAACGTAAAGGCACTAACTGTTCCAATTTCACGTTCTTATTGACAGACTCGGAAAAAGGTTAGTGACCTCCTTGCAGAGAGACTCCACGTAAAGGTGAATATCGTTTGAAGACGGCTGGTCAATTTCGAGTAGTGAATATACAACGAAAGCAGCGAGATCTAACTCGCTGTAGGTGCCTGGGTTTGGTTCATTATCTGGGCTTTATAGCCTGAACGCCAGAGAGGGCACCGCTCACCATATAAACAACAAGCGGCGCCAAAAGAATAACAACAAACATGCTAGTTCATTTTTCGCCATGAAAGGGCGAACGAAACGGATTTTAACCAGCTTGTTTTTTGGGAAACTGTTTCTCAAGAAAAATACACAATGTAAAAAACTGAACTATTTACCTGGTTTTTCAAATCCCGTGCATTTACTCTGCACAAACTGTTGTAACAAATCTTCTACTGTCATGGCTAAACAATGATGTTTAAAGTCTGCGTGAACTCGGCCCACTTCTTCGTGATTTGTTTGGAGAAGGTCTACGTAGATTGACAAGAATTCTTTCATTTGCTTCAAATGTGTTTCTTCAATGCACTGAAACCGCTTTAAGAAATTTGGAAAATTATCAGCTTTGTTTATAAAGGCTGTGTCTTCAAGAAATTCAGGCTTGGGAATAAAACACACGAGAGCTACGCTTTTGTCACGGAATTTAAGTGATGCCCTATAAAGGGGGCTCCGAAATTTTGCAACCACTTATTATTAGAAATTATGCGAATTTAAGCTGATTCAACAGAACTCAAATACATATATTCAAAAATAATTTAAGAGCATTTTAGGGAATTTAAGAGAATTCTAGTGAAATCAATGGAATCTAAGATAATTTAAGGGAATTCAGGATAATTCAAGCACATTCCAGGAAACGTAAGCGAAGTGGCGCCAAGTGTAATACATGGTGTGCTGTCTGCTTCTACAACTTCATGGGAATCAGTCTAGGTTTCCAGACCCATTAGGCACTGTTTTAGCTTGTCTAGTGGAAATCACACGACGTCGATTGGGAGAGTAGGGATTTTTATATTCGGTGCATATAGATCTCAGCGCATGTGGGATTCGTCGGTAACAAAATAAGGGATGAGGTGGCAAAAATGGCGTTCCGACTACTTGTGCGAGTTAATACAGGCTTCGAACAGCTCTGAACTAAATTAAACTAAGAAGGAACGTAAAATAGAAACAGTTCTTTCATACTTTTCTGTGTGTAAAAAACTGCGTTTATGGAAAAAGGAATGATCTGGAATTTGCACTTTAGGTTTTGATTCAATTTTTTATCAAATTTGTGTTAAGCATGGGGACGCTGTCAACAAAGAAATATTGAACTATTAAATAATATCTTCAACGAAAATATTTTTTTCATTTATGGGCTTCGAAGGTGTGAGTTTAAACTACGCCTTTCGCATTTTGACAGTTTTTTAGAAACACATCGATTGTTCTATTTTGATTGATTTTTGTTTTCAGGTAGAGTAGTTTCCGTCGGGATACTCTTTCTTTTTCTAAACTTTTAGAAGAATCTGTATGAAGTTTAATATACATGTGTTAACCATTGAGTAGTCAAGCGTTTTATAAAATAACGCAGTTCTACATTTATTTCACATTGAAAAAATTGAGCAGAACCTTAAAATCAAGATAGCTTTCTCATAGGACCCCGTAATAAATGTATACAAAATGGCTTTCCGTAGAATTGGCTTAAGCTTGGTAATTTTGCAGGTTATACAAAATTACCAAGTTTAAGCCAAATCCACGGAATGTTATTTTGAAACATTTAATACGGGGTCCTTTTAGTGGAATACTAATACTCCCACTTCCACCAAGGAAATGGTAGCTCTTCACACATTGGAAAAAGAGCTAATATAAAAAATTGTAAATTATGCGAAAATTTAAAATAGCGCCAATCACGATTTTCGCAAGAAAGGAATATTTTTGTATTTTCCGATAAAATTACTTGAACTTTGGTCAGAAAGCCATTTTTTCATATAAAAGTAAGTAGTGATGTGCGCAACACGAAATATTGAAAAAATAAAAAATGGCGACTAATAAAGTTTCGAAAGATACTCATGTGTTGTAATTTCCAAAGAAAATTTGTCAAAATGATGGGTGCCTATAAGCGGATTATGTTTACATCGTTTTACTATACGTGTTATCTTCCACCCATGGAACTTTATCGGAGTTTCTTCTACTTCGCGCAGTCGCCCACGGTACCACTCATATTCCACCTGCTCCATGGCAGCTACGGGAATCGCTATTTCCTCCTCATACATCCGAGAAAGGGCGTCAGGCACGTGATACAGAGCTCCTTTCCGGTGTACGACCTCAAAATCATATTCGAGCAGGTCAAGTGCCCATCGGGCCAATCGATCGGTTTGATAATGAAGGCTGTGAAGCCATCGCAACGAACTGTGGTCAGTAATGACCGTGAAGTGAAACCTCTCAAGGTAGTGACGAAACTTTCTACACGACCAAATCACGGCTAAAAATTCCTTCTCCGTGACCGAATATTTTCTTTCCGCGTCCGACATTCTTCTACTCGCGAAGGCGATCACTCTTTCAACGCCGACTTGCATCTGAGTCAAGACCGCTCCGAGACCAAAATCGCTTGCGTTGGTCTGGAGAACAAAAGGAATTTCGAAATCGGGGTACTTCAAAATCGGTGCCGTCGCAATTTGTTTCTTTAGCTAATCGAACGCGTTCTCCTGTTCGATTCCCCACTCCCAGGGGATGTTCATCCTAAGAAGTTCATTAAGTCGTTCCGCATCTCTCGCGAAGTCTGGTATAAAGCGACGATACCACGACGCCATTCCCAGGAACCGTCTTAATTGCTTTATTGTTTTCGGGGTCGGATAAGAGAAAAGAGGCTCAATCTTGTTTGACGTTAGGTTCCATATCCGGTCCTATGAGGGAGTCTACCAGTCGCTGGAATGTCGCAGGGGCTCCTGACAGTCCAAAGGGCATCCTTGTGAAATGAAAAAGCCCCATTCCCAGCACGGTAAAAGCCGTGTACTCCCTACTGGCTGCGGCTATCGGGATCTGGTGGTAAATCCACTTTAAATCTAGGGTCGTTATATACTTCGCGGCTCGAAGTTCCTCAAGGATCATGTCCATTTTTATCAAAGTGTACGCGTCCCTTTTAGCAACCTTGTTGAGCCTTCGGTGATCCAAGCAGAAGCGAAATGTCCCGTCTGCTTTGTGAGCCATTACTACGGGACTGGACCACCTACTTTTTAACGGCTCTACTTTTTCTCTGTCAACATTCTAGTTACCACATATTACATACCCTTCAAGACCTTCGGAGACACTCGGTAATACCTCCGTTTTATCGGTGGCTGAACCCCGACGTCTATGCTATGATTTATGCAGTCCGTTGCCGGAAGTACCGCAGGAGGGGTCTCCACGATTCCTGCAACTAACGTTTCCAATTCCTGTCACTCCTCAGCAGTTATTTCCCTGAGGCCGCAACACTGGTCTAACGTTGCTGGTTTTTCATCTCTCCTTTCCACATCCAACTCAGCACATTCCTCGGTATAATGGTGAACCGTTTCCGGGTAGTCCGCCATACACCAAACTCGTTATCTACCATCGTATTCGATTCCAAATGTATGGATAAAGTCCATGCCCAAAAACACCTGTTCACCCATGCTCGGGACAATATGGATCTTCATCATTCGCGAAACACCATCAATTTCGACAGGGAGATAACACCTGGCCTGGACCTGGCTGACCGTACTGTGAGCGGCCATAACCGCTTGGTTCGGTGCCCCGTGCAGTGTGGCCTTATTTCGTTCTGCTATAATCAAGCCTATATCTGCCATCACCGTTCGGGCTACTCCGCCATTGATTAAAGCGAGGACCTTAGGGGTATTACCGATTCGATCAGTCAAACAGACTCGCAGGATAAGCCCTTCGTCTTCCTTTGAAGGCTCTTTCATTCGCTTCCAATCGTAGCGGTAGCGATGGATCTGCGTCTGGTGATACCGCCGATGATTCGTTTGACTTTAACAGGGCCAGTATCACCTGATTCTCTTGTCAAGGGTTTCTGTTCGTTTCTAACCCTCGTTCTTACATTGAGAACGATTGTATCCTCAGTTTCTATGGTACGGGTTACCGGAACCTTGTTCGCTGATGTCGACGGGGTATCTACGTGAGTGGAATTTGCCTCCTGAGCTATCTCCACCACTGCTGGTTCCGTCGACTCAAGCCTGTTCTGTTCCAGTCTTTGCCTATCGTCACGTGAGGTCGATCCGGGACTAGAGGGAGAAGAGTTGACCCTTGCGCCTTCTCCCTTTTTCTGCTTCCCGGACAGTTCGCACTCTTCAGAGGTCACTTCATCTTTGCCACACCGACGACAATAATTACGCCTTCGGTTCTTCGGGCATCCGATTTGGAAGTGACCTTTTTGTCGGCAGTTCCTACATTCCACATCCGTTTCATCCCCCTATTTTCCTGAGGTGGTTGACCCTGAACCCGTTTTCGGGGCGGGTGCCGAATTTTTCTCCGACGATTTCATTAGACTTCTTTTGTCGAGAGTGCCCTTACCATTAGACTTTTTGGTCCCCTCCGACTTTGGCTTGTTCGAGGGTTCGTCTTTTCCAGAGTTTGCAGCTAAACCCCGCTTTTCATTTCCTATTGCCGCGATAAGCATTTCAATCAACTGCGCTAACTTTGACGTGTTCTGTGTGGTATCGATAGCAGCTAATGTCGGGACAATAGCGGCCACAGAACTGTTGTTTTTAGGCTATATACCCTTCCCTTTGTACGCATATTACGGTATAAGGGACTTTTCTGGGGGCGGTGGAGCTAGGTTCTCACCCAACGTTAATATCACGCGCTCGTATTCCGCCGCTAGGACCGCCGGACCGTTATAGTCTGTAAATTCGTAACGTCTGATAGCCCTTCTAAAGTCGGATCTGAGATTCGCGTATACCTGTTCATCTGTATCTCGAGATACATAGGCCTTGCCGATAATTGATAGAGCTCGTACATACAGGTAAGGCAATCTGCTCTTCCAACCTTTCTTGGTAGAACGCGTCCCCAAAGCGGGCTTGGAAATGCCATTTGTACTGGTCCCACGTGTTCCATCTCACTCATTTCTGACGGAACCAGTGCCACGCAATATCTTTTAACAAAACGGGCATCGCTACCAACAACTTCTCGTCCGTGAGAAAGAGGCGGCTCAGTTTTCCTCTACCCTCCACGAGAAATTGTCAACACTTGAGCCCATTTATCTGCTGTAACTGACCTTCCACGCTTCTACAATCCTAGTCACGTCTCATGGTTTGCCAAGGGTTCGCGTGGGGCCTCGCCCACCATCCCCCGTATCTCGATCTTTCATTCCAACCGTAGGAGTACCCACTCTACGGTGCGCGACTCTGTCCTCCTGCTAGCCTCCCGGGATCCTGATACGGCCGTCCTGACTGTGGGTCTTGCACTCCAAACCCCGCGGAGCACGGTCGATACTTGGTCTCCATTGGTTCCGCCAAAAAATTCCTAAACTTCGGAAACTATTCCTAAACTGCGCAAAAATAACTAAAACTTCCTTTATTTTCGGGTTATGTTCCCTGCTAGGGACAATCTAGGGACTTTTATTTTCTTGGAAACATTCACTACCTGATATGTTTACCGAAATACCATTATTAATAACAGGTAGGAGATAGTACAGGTTTATTCTTACTAAACAACATTGTTATTATACATGGTTAAATAATCAGTAAAAAGCAAGAGTCAAGCAACTAAAAATCAAAATATGCCATTTGCAAAAATCAGAGAAAGCATGTCTAAGGTCTCTATCCGCTATGTTGGGCGCAAAATTTGTAACGTGTTTTCCTGAATTTAATTTAACTTAATTACCAACAGCCATACCACGCTGAAAAAACCAGTTCTCGTCAGATCACTGAAGTTAAGCAGCGTTGGGCGCGGTTAGTACTTGGATGGGTGACCATTCGAGAAAACTGAGTGCTGTTGGCACATCGTGGGTGTGGTGAGCCCACACTTGTAGTTATTTTACTACAAGCTATCAACCTAGAAACACTACCCGAATCGGGTAGTGTCACGCCTACCCTGAAAGGGAAATGGCTTAATGGTATACATACATACATACACCGCCTGGCCGGGGATGGCCCAGGACGAGAACCCAGTTTGCAAAAGTGGCGATTATTTACTTACGGCTTAGTGAACCTCCTCGGAAAACTGAGTTCACAAGTCACATTCTCTCGCCCCTCGAACAACCCACGAAGCTCGTTTGTTGTTCCAGAGCGCCAGGCAACGACCTATTTTACCCGAGCCTCGCTAGAGCCCACCCTGTCACTTTTCGTTACTCCGGCCAGCCCGCCACGCGATATGGGAGGGAAATGAATCTTTAGAATCTAAAGACCGAGTTCTTCGTATGAAAGCTTACTCCGAAAACAAATCAATTGCTCTTACTCAATAAAACAGAAAACCTGTCGCGGACAGAGACATATTTCCATTTGACGAAGATTCAATAAAATAGAAAACCTATCGCGGACAGAGACATATTTCTATTTGGCGAAGAGGAACCCCAAAAGCGTTCAAAAGGCCGCCCGAGACTCTCACATTTGACCCCGACGCCCAAAGGCGTCGATTGTCGCGTACCCTTGCCCTTACTCTAAAGACACGCTCGGCCCACTATGTGAGGAGAACGTTCTCCACCGACTTTTCACGACGAGAGGGACTCGGGAGGTACGTCCCGAGGTACCGAAGTACCGAGACTCCCATTGGCCGGTTAAAAATGACCGCACGTCTGGTATGAACGGCCGGCCGGTGCTGTCTCTCGCAGTTGGTAGTGAAATCGGTGCATCACGAGTTAACCTTCTTCCTCCTCTCGAGTTCCACGTCGAATTACCTGACTGCCAACACCCGGTGTCGTCTGTCATGGTGTTGACAAGTTGTCAGTTCCTTCATTGTCGCCTTTCCTCGTTGTATTTTTTTCCAACTTTGTAAGTACTTCCAGGGATATGATGAGTGTAGTGTCTTCTCCGTCGACATCCACTGAGTCTTTGCCTCGCAGTTCAAGTCTCGACACTGGCCCAATACACTTTAATATTCGCTGCGAAACCTTATTTCTACTATTAAATTGAACTGGGTTCCTCTGAAATTCAAGGTAATTATTCGTGCATACAAAATTACATAGTCTATTTATTACCCTAGACCCGGTTTTACATATTTTTGAGTTTTATTTCTAAAACCTCGTTACGAAGTCTCCTGGACCGGATGGCACATACACGGTCTTCTTACAGAAGGATGGTGAGATCATCATAGGGCCGCTCGTGATTGGTTATACTGCTCCCAAGGATTTCCGTCCCATCAGCCTTACATCTTTCCCACTAAAAACGGTGGAAAGACTTGTGGATTGATATATCCGCGACAAGGTCTTATTAAGTAGGCCAACTCACAAGGTGCAACACGCCTATAGGGCCTCTAACGGCTTCTTGATTGGAACCTTTATGTACATCGACGGAGCATTGGAACACACTTCTAGAGAGGTGATCAGGGCGGCCATGATTGATCATGGTGTGCCACCTGCAGTCATGGAATGGACCTGACATATGTTGGGCAACAAGAACCTAAGAAAGACTAAGGGGGTACCACTTTATGTGGAACTGTCAACTCGGTATATCCGCAGGGAGGCGCTTGATCGCTCCTGCTGTTGTGCTTCGTAGTGATTGAA
The DNA here is from genome assembly GCA_932195095.1 of Andricus curvator. Lineage (NCBI taxonomy): Eukaryota > Metazoa > Arthropoda > Insecta > Hymenoptera > Cynipidae > Andricus > Andricus curvator. The sequence goes on along the minus strand of CAKNYM010038529.1, from coordinate 7,955 downwards.
GTGCTTCATCTACTTACGAATCAGGGCTACCACGCTATAGGCTACGCAGACGATATACTGGTCATAGTGCGCGGCCGGCATATGGATGCACCCTGCGGGGTAATGCAGCAAGCACTGGGGATAGTGGATAAAAGACCGGATTATCGGTCAATTCGAGTAAGACGGACGCAGTTGTATTCACCAAACGGTACAAGTGGGAGACGATCCGTGCAGTTGTACCCTCGCACTCTGTGCTTCCGTTTCTGCACGCAGCAAGCTGGGGGTCCTAGCAACCTTCAGTCCAGTCGTGTTGAAGATGATGACCCGTCCGAATCTCTCAGGTATGTACCATTTCTTGCATGTGACCTATCAAAGTTACCTTAGGTCGGATTCGACCCAAATGACATTCGTTCTTCTTTTCTGAAAAAACTGTAATTTGCCCTGGCAAGACCATGGATGGAGCAGACATTTCTGAACCAGCGTCTACCGCAGAGCCTCCGCTGAATTATCGGCGAGTTGTTGAAGAAGCAACTGGATAAAACTGTATCTGCGGTTGAGAAGAAGACAGGAAAAAGAAAACGGTGCGGCTACTGTACTAACGATAGAAAAGGCAACTCTCTCTGTTCAACATGTGATGGTTCCTTATGCGGGGAGCACAAAGTCATCAGCTGTCCAGGATGTTTTTCGACCTCTGAAGAAAATGTTGAGTGATTTTTAAAAGTTATTCTACTTTCACATACAAAAAGCTTATTTTATATTATACTAAAAGTGCAGTGTGAAGTATTTTGTGATTTAATAATTTTTAATACATCTTGTCTTAAAAAGAAATTGTTCCTTGGTCGATAACTCTCCTTATTCCACCTGATCAATGAGTTAATCATTTGAAAACTATCCTAAGAAGTCAGTTGGGTCGGATCCGACCCACCATAGTAAATTTGTGATCCAACTCCACCGTAGTAGAGAAGGGTTAAATTTACACCCTAATCGAGCTGCGGAAATACGCAAGCTCGGTAGGAACGAAGTCAAGGCACACATCACTGTTCACTTCTTAATTAAGAAATGGTCCTCTGGCCAAAGTTGAAGTATTTTGTCGGTAAATGTCCAAATATTCCTTCTTCGCCTGCAAGACCCCTAAATATGATCTAATTTGGCTAAAAATGCAGAGAGACTAAAATCGTACTAAAATTCTTAACAATCTAGGAGTCCAGAAACATAGCTTGAAAAATAGTCCATAGATCATCACATGAGTTTCCAGACATACTACAGTGAGCATTTCAGATGTTCCAGAGACTTTCGGCGATCGTAGTTCTATTAAGAACGGACCACAGCTTTAAATTTTTTTCAGAACCCGCATTTTTTAGATCCTTAGTAATCGATCGGAACCTTAACTGGTTAACATGGAGTTTATCTAAATGCGTTTCTTGCAATCGCGTTTCTTTAACAGAAAGAAGAATGCTGTAGAATATCTGTGAAGCAAAGTTCAAGAGGAAAACATCAGGTTTGCAAACTTTTGTTTAAATGCCTGTTTTGAGACTATATCAGACTTGGAGAAAGACATTACGGAAATTTCAGGTATATATCCGAACCCCCGCGGGGGCGGTTGGGGGGGGGGGTGCAAAAGAATTGTTACCATTAAATGGAACTCGGTACGGCCCTGCACGAAAGGGTTGCCGGGCCGAACCCGAGATGAGACAGAACCTCCCTCCGAGGGGTACCGAAATCCTGGGCGACGGCGCACCCCGTCGTAATTCTTTACTCGCTCGTTCGGATGACCACTGGTCCTAGCTAACCGCCTGTTTTGCCTAACCGTCCTCACAAATGTTGAACGCGTGCTTCCCCAAGTGCTCTCTATTGCGTAATGGAACCATACTCGGACTGATGATTACCGACCATCTTCAATGGCTCTTATCAGGACAACCACCACGACCACTGGACTCTCGCACCTTCCCCGACGATAATCCTGGCCGTCAGCGTTGCGCCACAGTCGAATCAGCTTTCTCAACCAATGTAAATGATAATAAACCGCTTTCAATGATACTCGTGCCTCTTTTTATTGTGTTTTTCCCTCACTCTCGGCGTTCCAGATCCTAACTTCCCTCCTCGGCATTACTCCCGTAACACATTTCATATTTAAATTTGCACCTTAACATTTTTTAAACTCAACATCTCATTATATTTATGAAATCAAAAAATAATTCGCTAATCTTACCGCTAATTGCGTACACGAGATGGAGCTTATTATTACTGTTACGCTGCAGCAACATTGCTGCTAAGCCTACGGAACTCGCATCCGTATGAACTTCCGTGACGCGATCTGTGTAGAAGGGTTGAGCGATCGGTTGCCTAGCTAGCAATGCGATTAAATTACGAAACACCGTGTGTTCGTGAGGGGTCCGTTGAAAGATTTGATTTTCGTTTAATAGGTCGTACAAAGAGCTCGCTATTTCGTCAAACTGGTGAATGAAACGCCGAGAGAACCTACATAATCCGAGAAAACGACGTATTTCATGTACATTTTCTGGTGTTTTAAAATATACTATAGCCTTTAATTTGCTCGCACCTGGCTGAATTATTTTCCACGATATTTCAAACCCTAGGTAGCTTACCTGAGATTTTAAAAATTGCCATTTTTTTAGACTGATCGTTAATCCTGCCGCTGTCAGGGCTTTCAAAACTAAAATTTAACGTCCCCTTAAATCATTCCAATCTTTTCCAGGTATCAAAATGTCATCTAACTAGAACACATTATGACTACGCAATGGCCCTAAAACAGGATACATGAGTTTAGAAAAATAGAATGGTGCATTCATGAGACCAAATACCACTCTCGTGAATTCTCCCGTCTCATCAGGGGTGATGAAGGCCGTTCTCGTTCTAGCTTCCTGAGTTAAAGGTTCCTGCATGTACCCTTGCGCAAGATCCAACGTGATAAATAGTTTGCTAGTTTATAATCTAGCGTCGGAGTTTTCCACAATGCCCATGCACACTAAATTGGTTCAACCGATTTCTCGCGTATTTTTCGCTACTGCGGGGCGAAACTGGTTTAAAATATCGATGAGAGATCCTTTTTAACTTCTTGCGGTTGAGATTCTTCGGTGTTTACTTCCTCTGGGAAGCCTGGATCCAAATCTACCTCCGTTAATCGTCGTTTCGGAAGTGGGAGGACGTTGAAATTATCCATCAACGTACCGTTCTCAATTTTTCCGTGTGATTCTCATTGACTGCGAGATTGGCCAATCGTGAGAATTCACTTCGCACAAAAATGCCGCCGACTAAAATTTTAGCTACTATATAGCTCGGAGAGTCTGTGGTATAATGATGAGGACCAAAACTCTTTAAAACTGTTTTCACCAACCATTTCAAAAGAATATTTTATCACGAGCGAAGCTTTAATCATATTGTCCGTATTGTATTGCCCGTATTTCCCGTTGCTACTTGGTTTATTTCCGATTTCAGAGTCTAGCTAGAAATTCTAGCATTTTAGTTGACCTTATGCATTTCTTACTGGTGGTCGTTTGTCAGGATTAACAGCTATCAAAGAAGATTCCTGCGTTGTATTATTTTCCGTTTCGTAACTGCTCGGCTGGAAATTCGATAAGGGTTTCTTTGAAGTGTCGTGTTTAGTAGATTCCTTGTGGCTTCGAATTCTCTCCTTTCGTTAATCATTCATGCTTTCATACTCCAGCATGTTATGAAGCAATGTATTAATATTCTCGTGTGCTCGCGCTGCCATCGCATTGCACAAATCACGCGACCATAATCCAACCAGCACTTGCTCCTTGACGTACGAAATCGGTAAACTGAGTTCCTTGCAAAGTCTCAATTTGCTGTAAAATTATTACGTTAAAAGTGCCAGTAGGTCCTGGACTCGGTCAGTCATCTTTTTCCAGTGTTGCAATGCACTTTGTGGCCTTACAAAAGTTGCCTCAAACGCCACGCGAAACGCTGCACAAGATCTGATTTCGTCTGTTTTGAATCGGTACCAATCGCACGCACCGTGAAACATATGCATACGCGCCGTCTCAAGGGCGAAATTGTCCGGCCAATTATGAAGGACTTTCATTCCAGCGATGGTTTCGATCCACTCTTTCGCTCGTGGAGTACCCGCTTCACCGTGAAAATGTTCTATATTTTTCGTCAAATCAGGCATGATATGATAATTCGGGATTACGTTCGAGTTTTTAGGAGCTGCTACAGGAACATCTGATTCATGTTACCGTTTTGCGGAAGTGGGGGGGGGGGGATTATAATCCTGCTGTCTCAAGTGGAACAGGTCGTGCTGCACACTTACATTCTGTACACGTTTGTTGGGGACTCGTGCTTTTTCGTTATTTACTCGTGGCTTTCCGCCGGGCCGGCGTCCCCTCCGGATTCTGTACTGTCGATGCTCCGTGTCCTCTGCTACGTCCTGATCCAGGTATGCGTGGGATGTCCATATTTAGAGCAGCAAACTCCTCAAATTGCCGTTCCTAAACAGGCGGCTGCTCACCTCCTTCCACCATGATGAAGTAATCGATGAAGCGGTTTCATTACTGCTCACCACGATTTTTCTCAAGGCAAACCGACGCCATCTTGAGCTTTTCCAGGCGCATAAACTTTTCAGACTTCCAGGTCACAAAAATGTATGCACTGCACTAGCGCAATCAAAATTAGCGATCTTCACAATCAACGAGCGGCGAAAGGATATTTAAAAGGAACACTTCTGAAGTAATAACGACACAAACGAAGGATTTAGTGAGTGCCTGGGAGCAGGTGGGTACCTTCATGAAATGAACTTAACTGCGGGTTTAGAGTTAAACTTGGTACAATTAGGAAGTAAAAACAGGTTCATTAGCGCTCAGACATAGAATTCGAACGCACTTTAATCGGTAATTTCGCATAAATCACTCCGCCGCTCCGATCGCTCGTCATAGGCATCGAAAATCGCTCTCTGCTCCTCGCTCCCCTCCCCAGCCCTCGCCAGGGCCCTGTCTCATGCCAGTGCCTACGCAGTCGCTCTTCGGTAATTCAATCAAAACGCGAGTTGCTAAGACGTACCGTATCCCGGCCAGTCTACCGAGAGGCAAATGGCACGAAGCTCGAATTTTCACAACATTACAACCATGTAAGCTATATAAGTTATTATTATATTTGGACGCCTCCATTCAATATGAGTCTATGTGCCCTAATTATTTTTCTTTCACTGCCTGCTTTCAAAAATTTAATATGTTTAGTACACTATTAGAAATAATGGTGTAAGCCCGTAGGCTTTTTTAAAGGCGATGCCCGACAAGGCCTACTGATACAACTATACTATGTCTAGTAGACGTGTCCAAAAGAATTCGATTCGACTTCGATCCGACATTGGACGCGCTTCGAATGTCGAAAATCCGACATTCGATTCGTGTTACGGTCGGATTGGTTTTTTCGATTCGATCAACCCGTCGATCGAATGATGAAGAACCGACATTCAATCCGTGCCACGGTCGGATTGGTTTTTTCGATTCGATTGGCCCGTCGATCAAATGTCGAAAAACCGACATTCGATGCGCGCTACGTCGGCTCGTGTTTTTCGATTCGATCGGCCGGCCTTCGATTGTAGAAAATCCAACATGCGACTGACAAAAGGCATTTGAAATATTTAATTTATAATTATAATTTCAAAAATCTAAACCGATGTCAATCTGGTGATTAATATTACGCGACCTATATATAGTCGAACAATATTTCAACTGGTTGGTTGAAAATTAATCTGTTTTGGTCAAAAATTCAACTACTTGGTTGAAAGTTGAAATTCTTTGCCAAAAATTCATTGTTCTGTTCGAAAATTTATAATTTTTAATTGACAATTGAACTATTTGGTTGCAAATTCATGCATTTTGTTGGAGATTTATCTTTTATAGTTTGAATGTTTCAGATATGTTTGAAGTATTACAATTCCTGCAGTAAATATTATACACTCTCTAAATCTGAATGAGTAAGAGTTAACTAATCAAATAGTGCAAGTCATTAGAATTGATTTTTTAAGTATTTCTACTAGTGATTAGTAAAAAATAACTTATTCTCAGTGCAATTGTTTATAATTTACTTCCGTAGAAAAAGTTCTAACTGAATAAGTAACAATTTTATTGCTACTTTTAAGTTTACACTACTTTACGAATACGCACTTATTTGTTCAAATGTACGGAGTATATTATCAAAACTTTTATCTTCTCAAACAATAGAATACGAAATTACAAATTAATATTAAAAAATATTAATCAGTTATCGCTAGAAATGTTATTATGTTATTTAGGATTTCACATTTTGACTTTTGATTAATTTATTTATGGAAAATAACGACTTGTTTCTGTTTATTGTTTAAATTAATAAATATAAATGCGGTTTATTATCACTAAATTAAAAGAAAGTCAAAAAAAGATTTAACCTAAGGCATATTGAATATCGGATTATCTGACTCATGGGCCAATCTAATTAAAAAACCCGATTCAAAGGTAGTATCGAATGTCGGTTTTTCGACATTTGATCGACGGGCCAATCGAATCGAAAAACCCGATCCGACCATAGCACGGATCCAATGTAGGTTTTTCGACATTTGGCCGACGGGTTGATCGAATCGAAGAAACGGATCCGACGGTAACACGCATCGAATGTCGGTGTACGACATTCTACCGGCGGGTCGATCGAATGGAATAAACCGACCCAGCCGTGGCACGAGTCAAATGTCGGTTTACGACATTCTAGCGACGGGTCGATCAAATGGAATAAACCGATCCGACCGTGTCACGAGTCGAATGTCGGCGTTTCGACATTCGATCGGTGGGTCGATCAAATCGAATAAACCGATCCGAAAATGACCGTGCGTCGAATCGAAAATGCCACATTCAATCCGACAAATTGCACACGCCTAATGTCTAGTGTATTTGTTCGCGTCTTCAAGATGCATCGATCGACCTATTGTTGATCCTTTTATGACCTACCAGTACCCATTTATAAGGTTTGAAAGAAATGGTTTACAGTCGTTGATAGTAAAGCGTTACCCGAAACGTTACATTTTGTTAGTAACGGTAACGCGTTACTTGTTTTAAAATCTAACGGCAACGTTAAATCGTTACAATTTTTTTGTAACTAGTAAAGTAACGTACATTACTGTACATTACTTTACGATATTTTTTAATAGTATTTATACTGAATAATATGTCATGATAGCCAATCAGGAGACTCAAATCAATTGCTTTTTCACTTTTCTTATTAAAATTAAGAAAATATGTTTACGAAGCTGAGATAGTACTTGCATATCCAAAAATGGCCAAACCGAGAAAAAATGAAATAAATTACCTATGTAAAAAGCGTTTTCCAAACCTAAATGGATGTTTGATCGTTTCATCAATGTTCACTTAAGGAATAAGCCAACAAACAATTTATTTTGCTTATAAATAAATGAAAAATACGCAAAGTGAAACAAATGATCGACTGCAGTCATCTTCATAAGATGATGATTTGAATAAAACATTTTTTTTTGCTTGTTCGCAATTAAAATAAAATATTCCACACAAAAATTCCTTACAATTTTAACAAATTTATAAAAATCCCGCAATTGAGATTTTTATATAGATGGAATCCATTTCAAATCAAGCAGGTTCTACACTTCAAGTCCCAGAATCTCTCAGCGCCGGAATATGTTATTTTATAGAGGAAATTAGCTGACACGTATAATATTGATTTGAAAAAGATAATTTTTTCACGACATCCGTAACTTCATGGAATAGTATATTGTGTTACGACTCAGCAAACCGCGTCTTTGACGTCCGAGGCCGATGTTTGCTGTACGAGGCGTACATGCGCGCGCCGAAGGCGCGCGCATAGCCGAGTACTGCAAACAGCGGGCGAGGTCGTCAAAGGTTTGCTGCGGAGTGACACACGATATTTTATGCAAAACCGATATAGTTTTAGTATGCGAGAGGGCATTGAGTGTGAAGTTTTAATGGGGGTGGGGG
>CAKNYM010038528.1:0-21101 GCA_932195095.1 Andricus curvator | reverse complement strand
TCGTGCACACACGATTAAGAAACACGATTAGAAACAATTCAAATTTCGTTCTATCGTTCTGAATTGTTTTCAAATAATTATTTCTAGAAGGGAGAATAGAACATTCTTTTCGTACTCTTCCTGACCTTCTTGTATTCTTGAAATTCATCCAGTCGCGGATCCAGCGAAGGACTTTGGGAGGGGCCATCCAATAATTCCCCTTCCCCCTCTACTCTCAAGGGGGTGGTTGGTAATAATTTTAAAGTTATTTCTTCGCTTTGAATTTTTATTATAAACTATGTAATTATATTAATCATGAATGCTATTGACTTAATTAACAAATTTTCAAATAGAAACTATGTTTTTATATTTACATGCAGCGTCTTGTATGCCATGGTATAATCATTAATCAACAAGTATAAAATCTTCGTAAGATTTTCGAAGTCTAGCATAAACTAGAAAAAGATTACTTTTAAACAGCAAAAGTTGGGCGCCTATTTCCACTCTTTGCGATATTCATATTCCCGGTTCAAATCTGGGCTGAGGCAGATTTTTTCTTGTTCTTAACAAATTATTTGTCTGAAGTAATCGTTTTAACGAATCAAAATTTGTATTAATTATAAATGCACGATATTACTTTCAAATATTACTTTAAATTGAACACTTTTCAAATTAGAAGTTGAATTATTTCAATTTTAAGTCGTTGTAAATGAATAATTGTTCAATTGTTATTTATACATCAAAATTTGTTTTGAAATCTTTTGAAAGATTCTCTTAAAACTATATTTTTTCATTTAAAAAACCCTTTAAGTTTCCCCAGGAACATCTTATTTTACATCTTTTGGAATCTTTACAAATTTTATATTATTTTCGAAAAATTTTCAAAACTTCTGAATATCTTTTTAAATTATACGATTTTTTCCTAAAACTTTTATTAAATTCTGCGAAATTAAAAAAATTGCCTTAAAATCTTCCAGAATATTATTTTTACAGTTTTGGAAACCTTTTGAAATCTTTTTAAATATTCTCTTGAAATTAATTTTTCAAAAAATGAAATCCTTTTCAATTTTTCACGGAATTTCAATCAATTTTTTTATTATTTTGAATCTTCTTAAAATGCTTGAAAAGCTTAAAAATTTTTGTTTGAAATGTTCAAAAATCTTCATTTTGTTTTACATTTTTTTAACACCTTTTCAAGTTTTAAATTATTTTTGAATTTGTTCAAAACCTCTAAATATCTTTTAAACTTATACCAATTTTTTACAAATTTATAACTGTTTGTATGTATACCATTAAGCCATTTCCCTTTCAGGGTAGGCGTGACACTTCCCGATTCGGGTAGTGTTTCTAGGTTGATAGCTTGAAGTAAAATAACTACAAGTGTGGGCTCACCACACCCACGATGTGCCAACAGCACTCGGTTTTCTCGAATGGACACCCATCCAAGTACTAACCGCGCCCAACGCTGCTTAACTTCAGTGATCTGACGAGAACTGGTTTTTTCAGCGTGGTATGGCTGTTGGCCATAATTTAATTTAATATTTATTTTAATATTTAATATTTAATTTTTATTTATTCGTCAAAATTTGCTTTTATTTTGAAATATTCTTAAATATTCTATTAAGATTAATTTTTCAAACAAACAATCATTTAAAATTTTCCCAGGAATCTTAAGACAATTCTTATATTATCTTAGAACCTTTCAAAATCCTTAAAAGCTTCAAAATTTTATTTAAAAACTTCTACATATCTCCTCAACGTACTCCAATTTTTTCTAAATGAATACATTTTTATCTGTATTTACACATCAAAATTCAACATTTTCACTTAGAAATACAATTTTTTTTAATTAGAACGATTAAAATTAATATTGTAATGTTCAAAGCTTAAGTTTAGCTCTCCGAAATTTTAACGATTCAACGCTTTATGTTTCAAACAATTCAGTTTCAAATTGTTTAGTTGTAAATATTTAATTTTTAATTGTTCATTTCTAATGAACAGTCAAACATTGCTGACTATTAAAAAATTGTTCTTTTTCTTGGTTAAAAATTTTCAAATTGAATTCGTTAAAAATGTTATATTTTAGACTGAAAAAATAGATAGTTTATAAAGTTTGAATCGGAAGTTTACATTTGATTAGTAACTACTAAGGCTTTGGAATTGAAACAGTTCAATTTTTAACGTAAGAATCTGTAAATTGTTTCATTTTAACAAATTCAGAATCACCCTATAAAATCAATCAATTATTGTTCAATTGCGAATACACGAAGTACAGTCCAATTTTTTAAATCAATCATTAAAAAACTGCATTTTAAAATTCTTTTAATTGAAAATGTACCCTTAAAAATGAAAATCTAAAATGGAAAATTTTGATGGTAAAAGATTTTAGAATTACACATTGTAAACTGAATGATTTCATAATTGAAAAAGTTAACAATACAACTTAGCATTAAAAAAACAGTTGAAATCAAACTTATTTTAAATTGCATTATATATCTTGTGATATGAAGCTTGTGATATTTCAAGTGATTGGAAAAATAAATTCACTGTCATTTCCCGGTCTCAAAAAATTCCCGGTCATTTCCCGGTTTCCCGGTCCAGCGGCTACCCTGAATTATGATGTTTCAGAATATAATTATGCTTCTTCAATGATAATACGTATTTTGTGCTTGGTGGCTTAACAATTTTTCTTCAAAGAAACAATTAAAATAATATATAGTTCAATAATTCTCACATTGATGTCATTTAATTAAATTTCTATGCAATACAGTAAACACACTTTAATGTTTTTAAAAATATTGATAAATTCCAAAATACTAAGCTTTCTCCGAAGTTTTTTGCTTCTTTTTAAAAGTCCCATGGAGGACATGGTATGGTAGATGAGTAGAATAGTGGAATAGTTTTGACCAAGGGGCCATCCATATACCACGTGGACAGTTTAGGGGGGGGGGGGGGGTATGGCAAAATTGTCGGGCTAGAATCCACGTGGACACACATGAAAAACTAAAAATATTTTCGCGACTTTTTGTTTGGACTTCAAACCTTGTTTAAGCTCACATTCTCAATTAAATCCGAAATTTCGGCCAATTCATCGCTCGTTTTGGCCTCCTTGCTTTTGAAGACCAATGATATTTATATTTTCATAAAATATGTCCACGTGGACAAAGTGTGGGGGGGGGTCGTCAAAATTCCACGGCTGTCCACGGGGGGGGGGGGTCAAAAGGTGGTCCAAAATTGTCCACGTGGTATATGGATGGGCCCCAATCAGGTTATTGCAAATACTCTGACAACCACATCATTGGTCAAAACTATTCCACTAATCTACTACCATGGGGCTGCGCCCTGAGTTCACTCCCCGTTCACCTAAAATGGTTATTCACAATAATATTATGTCTCTTGCATCAATGAGAGAATTCGAAACCCTGATTGGCTGCGAGAATTACATAGTTATGGGAATCTGCATTGGCAAGAGTTGTAACAACATTGGTTGTAACATTGATATATGTATATAGTGAACTTCAATTATCTGATTTGAAAAATTCGAGTCTGGGCTTTTGGGGGCGGGGGCAAGCCGCCGTGGCCCCCCCTCTGGATCCGCGCCTGAATTCATCCGCATTCTCTCTGGTTCTCTTCGATTCTCTCCAGTTCTCTCCGATTCTCGCCAACTCTGCTTCACTCATCTCAACTCAGATTCAAGATCGCGTACTCTTCGAAAATCACGAATTCTTTCACTGATTTTCACTCAGTGAATAGCCCCTCGCATAACTCAGCCAAATATCATTGAAACTGTTAGAAATTTGGTACACGCGTAAAGTATACTCTAGGGATGCCTACAAAACTAATAAAAATTTGAAAATGACCTCATGTTTAATAATATTCAATTGAAAATTCAAGCAGGTCGATAACCACGTTTTTATAGTTTCGTGGAGAAAAATTATCAAGGGAATTCCATATTTGAAACAACTTCCAGCGAGAAAGTTGTTCTATATAGTTGAAAGAAGATTTCGGGAAAGTTTTAGATACATTCATTAAAAATTAGCGGAAATATTACTTTGCAAAACAGTACACGACGCTCAACAAAAGCCCAACAGAGCATGGAAAGAAATTTCGGATGATCGCTGTACTTATGCATACACCGCTGCTGAGCTAAACACACGAGCGCCAGAGCGCCCTATGTTCAAGACATCTACTTTCTTATTTTGAGAACTCCAATTTCGTGAAAACTTTCGATTTTAATAGGGTTTAAAACCGGTTTAAAAGTAATTCGAAGCGTCGGTAGCTCCCTGGTAGAGAGCTCGGCTTATAGCCGCAAGGTTGCGCGTTCGATTCCCGCTATCTGTACCTTTTCTATATTTTATTTATTAGATGCTTGTTTATTTCATTTTGAATAACATTTGATAAAATTATACCATTTAATGATTATTATTGATTCCTTATTTTCAATAAAAACTCTGCTTATCGTATTTTTATTATCACTCGCTTGGACAATTGTGCATTTTATTAAATGTAAAATTCTTTAGTCTTCAATAGTTTATAGTATTTATGTTTTTGAATTAAAGTAGGAACAAAGTGTTTCTCAATTGCAATTTCGATAAGTCACTGCGAAGAGATTCATCTTCCGCTTCCGACATATTAAACTCTGCGTGTAAAATGAAAAATGAAAATACACTTTCAAGACACTTCTGATTCTTGTCAGTAAATATCTATGAAATAAGTCACTGCATCTTTGGAATTTCGTATTTATTATTGAAATTTTCATTCGAAATACTTTTTTCCTACTTTAAGGGTATGTGACACAGTCAAATACCTATATTACCGACCTCACTTTTTCAGTTTATTAATTTTTTTTTTGAACCTAAAATCTTTTTTTGTAAATAGAATTTTTCGTTTATGTACTTTATTTGAGTAGAAATTTCGCTAAAAATTATTTTCAAAGAAATTAAAACTGCGAACATTTTTGTACATATTGTCCTTGTACCTTGAAATTTTTTGAACCTAAAAACTATTTTTTTTGAGTAAAATATCGTCCTCAAACTTTGAGAAATGCAAGAGCCGACAGTAAATTACGTTTATGTAAGTCATTTGAGTATAAAAGATGCAAAAAGAAAAATTCCAACTAAATGTCAACTCCGGTTTTCGCGATGGCACGAAAATGCGAAGTCTAGCGGCCACTAATCGAGGCTCTATCAGCTGGCTCATCTACATCTGAAATATGGGGTCCACGCTGTCAAAGATTGATGATGCGGTGTTCTTACAATAATATTTTATAAAAGTTGTGTCCAGCATAAAAGTTGAGTGAAATATGTTGTTTCAATGTTGAATTATGCAAGTATTGAAATCGTTATTGGCCTCGTTTAGTGGCCGCCAGACTTCGCATTTTCGTGCTCATCGCGAATACCGACCGAACTGGCAACCGTTTTTGACATTTAGTTGGAATTTTTCTTTTTGCATCTTTTATACTCAAATGACGTACATAAACTTAATTTACTGTCGGCTCTTGTATTTCTCAAAGTTTGAGGCCGATATTTTACTCAAAAAAAAAAGTTTTTAGGTTCAAAAAATTTCAAGGTACAAAGACAATATGTACAAAAATGGTCGCAGTATTAATTTCACTGAAAATAATTTTTAACGAAATTTCTACTCAAATAAAGTACATAAACGTAGTTGACGGTCTTCTGATACATGTTACAAAGTTTCAGTCCGATATTCTATTTACAAAAAAAGATTTTAGGTTAAAAAAAAAATTTAATAAACTGAAAAAGTGTGGTCGGTAATATAGGTATTTGACTGTGTCACATGCCCTGAATTTAAAAATATAAATACTAGAAACTATTGAAGAATAAAAAATATTAATAAAATGCATAATTGTCCAAACGAGTGATAATAAAAATACGATTAACAGAGTTTTTATTGAAAATAAGGAATAAATAATTATTAAATGGTATAATTCTATTAAATGTTATTAGAAAATGGAAGAAACAAGCATTTTGATAAATAAGAAAATAAAAAAGTACGGATAGCGAGAATCGAACGCGCAACCTTGCGGCTAACAGCCGAACGCTCTACCAGGGATCTACCGTCGCTTCGAAATACTTTTACACCGGCTCGATGACCATCCGTTCGCAATTTTTAAAATGCTTTTTTCTCGAAAATGGGTCAAAATTGCGTCTTCTTGAGCTTTCTCAGAAGACCCCTGGTACGTACCTTTCATTGAGGAGGGTATCAATTCAAACAAACAAAGCGTACCTAAAGGTCCCCTTGTTTTTGTAAGTCATATAAGCCTATAAAAAAATTTAAAAAATTTACAAATTTGAAAATTTCCATTAATTGCTCGTTTCGAGCATCGTGCGAGTTATTGAATCCGAGAGCTCGACTACACTGGGCCTCTGGCCCGAATTGCTAAGGTGGGATTTCGGAAAGCAGGATTGGGCTGCTTCCCGATTCTCAATCATTTGTTTTAACCATTTTTCCTGGCTTGATTTTCTATCCTATTTCGGCCCTGCTGAATCTTAATGAAAGTAAAAAAGTTACTAAAAGTTACCATACATATATAAATGAACAGAAATTTGAACATACATGAATAAACCAAAATTTCCCGGATATTTAGGAAATTCATGGCAACTTTCGGTAACTTTCAAAAATCTTCTTACGATATTTATCACGTTAATAACAGATAACGTGGTAAGTTGTACTGCGAAAAACATATCGTATTCTCATCTTCGTTTGTTCTGCAAGTACGCAGTAAATCTATTTCAATAGTCAAACGTATTATGAAGAAAAAATCATTTTGTTGCACATTTTTTTAAATTGAGAATATAGTTTCAGTGAAGTGCTTTGTAATGGTCTGTGAAATTTTAAAAAGGTTGATTGTTCCAAAGATGAGATAAATGAAATTAAAATTCCTATCCAAATTTATCGAAAACTCAACTTACTTCACCTTAGGAGCTAAACATTTGTTACGATGTTTTATCTAAGAAATGACAGAAGGACACAATGCACTGGTTTCGTGAGCATTTAAGAATGTCTTGCTATTTATTTTTAAAGAAGGACCATTAAAGTATGAAGGAACAGAGGCGTCCGATAGTTTTAGAAACTTTCATACGCTTTCAGCTAGTCGAGGTTCAGTTTGATAGCTGCTCTTTCATGTATATTCATTCTAATAATACATTAAATGAACCCCCTGAAAGTATGGAAAAACACAGAGCTGTCAGTCTGGCTACGGACTCTTTCACAAGCTTTCAGTTGATTGATGTGAAGATCAAGCGTCATCAATAGTCTTGTGTATGTGTGTGTATACGTGTTCATGTTATTATTTTTCCATGGATGGCTCTTTGCTTGTATTTATCCTTATAATTCCTTAAGAAACCATTACAACAAAATACCATAAAACTACGAGAAATCTTCAAACTCTCTTTCAAAAGGGCATCTATTCAGATTACTCATCTAAAGAGACGGATTTTATGAAACATCAATTTCTCATATTTTCAGAATTTCGATTTTGACATTCGTTTATTCCATGTTGGAAACAAATTCTGTAGACAGCCAACTTTCCACCGTCTATCTTTCTAAACTCACAAGAATTATTTCATTAATTCGAACTTTTGTTTTTGTTTTAGCTTTAGAAACGAAAAGTTAAATTTATTCAAAAATTACCCGTATAATATATCTATAAACTCGACATAACTTAACGTACAACTTCATTGAAAAGCGTATGTGCAGATTCGACAGATTTCCTATCTGAAAATTTCATTTGGATGCTCCGTATTCATCATTTTATTACAAAGTTTGAATTTTCAAGCATATAATTTTTATCATCTCCTTTGAAACATTTCCAATGCCGCGTGAACATCAACAAATTTGGAGTGATGTTTGATGAAGGAAGAGATACTTTACTCTTCCACGAAAATCGGTTCAAATACTATGGGAATATAACAAGCTCTCTTGATGGTAATTTACACGACTAGCAACACAAACATTTAAACAGTTTTTCATGGAACAAGCATGAAAACTTATACTTTCATTACAAGCAAACCGCAGACAAAGTGCGCCTTTTTCAAAATTATGCTAAACTGAAACTGCTCTAACTGAAACAGTACAACTAACGCCATCGGACGGGATAATTGGTACCAATTTAGGAGGGTATAACCAATCATCTCGCCAGATGGTGCTAGTTGTGCTGCTTTTGTAGGGCTAAATCCAACTCAATTGTCAATATGCGGCCTACAATCCGCAAGTTTACGCGTAAGGATTAAATGAATCAAGGCCCTTGAACATGATTAACGACGTTTATTCAATATAAACTTTAGTAAGAGATATTAAAGCCGAACAAGCGGCACACGTGTGGAACATGCCACCCCAGTAAAAAGAAACTACTTGCGACGAATTGGGAAGAATTCGCCAGGAGCCCTCGTGAATCTTGCTTTGTGACAATCTCGAATTGGAGATGGTGGTGAATTCGTGTATATTCGTGAAAAGTAATAAAGTGTTCAAATATCCTATTCGCCCGAATTCAGCGACACATTTTTAGGGGATCTAATTCATTTGAATGCGTCAGCACGAATTATTTTCAGTGTTCGCCAATTCATTTTAATTCGCGATATTTTAAGTCAAGCCCCAATTCGCCAGCGCGAATACAGTTAAAGACTGGCCTATTCAATCGAATTCGTAAGCTATAACCAACGCGCTCGGCATAAAGGATCCGTTGTAAATAAATATCAATGAGTCCCGTAGCTCAGTGGTCGCCCTCTGGACTTTATATACTTGAGATCGCTGGTTCGAATCTCGAGGCATGTAATTTTTTTTTTTTTTTTTTAAATGACCTCGACCACGAATTAAGGCGAATTGACGCGCATTCAATTCACTCTGGCTCAATTTGTTTCAACGAATCAGAAAGCGGAATTCGGGCGAATTTTAACATCTTAATTCACCGAAATCCTCCCGGATTAGTTTTTTTTTACTGGGACTTGACTCACATTTTAGAAGCGAATAAATGGTAGAGAAGCAACTCTCATAGCCGCTAAGCTACTCCACGCATACCCCCCACTCCGCTGAGTGGTAAGGTTGGGTAGGCTATCCCTACAGTACTTCCCCCCCCCCCCAGTGATAACGATAAAAAGAACATTTTTACTTATTCAAATACTAAGTACACTATTTAAGGCCTGAAGCTCTTAATACGAGCATAACAAGTGCACATCATACAAATAAACTTACGTGTTTGCCGCGCTGCATTTAAAATTCGCACAATCAAAAACATAGCTAATCATTAAAAATCTAGCTTTGGCTTATTTCTTGAAAGTATAAAGAAAAACTTAGCGTAAATTCTTCAAACCAAGTACGATAACATCAAAGTCTATTGCAAATCAGACGAGTGTATCCGCAATTACATCAGAAAAATTTTACTTAAAATTAACTTACAATAAATATAGTCGAATAATCTCGGTCGACTATTTGCTAAAAGTTTGAGTCACACATATTTTCTAAAAGAAAGAAACTAAACATCAAATCTAACTTGCTTTTTTCGCATAAGTTTTAAGAACAGGGCGAGAAATTGACGGGTTATTGTTTGGAGGGATGTTGCAAACATCCTCGAAGTCGCACCAGAAAGATCGCAATAAACAGTTGTATGATCTGGGCCCCAAAATACCTTGGTTAATTTGAGGGAAAGATTAGGATCCGACAAAACGCATTTCAATTCCTCGTCGTCCTTCTGAGCCTCCGCTAAGTCGATCAGGCTCCATTTGGTTGGCAGCACAATGGACTCGACACGCGACAGAGACTCTGCAACCACGTTTTCGGAACCCGGTTGATACTCAATCTTGGTTGTATATTGCGAAATATACGACAACTGACGTTGGTGGCGAAAGGAAGCTTTCTCAGAACGCTGCAAAAACGCGAAGGATAACGGTTTGTGGTCGGTCAGTATTTTAAAATTGTGACCTTCCAGAAAGTGTCGGAAATACTGAACTGCTTCGTATACAGCCGTAAGTTCGCGGTCATAGGTACTACACGAACGCTGAGAAGGAGTACATTTCCTGGAGAAAAAAAGCTAAAGGTCTCCAAGAACCAGATATAAACTATTCCAGGGAAGCCCCCATGCCAGAGTCCGAGGCATCTGTAGCGAGCCGAGTCTCGGCCTTAATAGAAGGTTGAGCAAGAAGAGTAGCATTGGCTAAATCATTCTGGATTTTATCGAAATACTCTTCCGCTTCAAGAGTCCAGACGATTTCGCGTATATCGTTTTTCCGAGTGTCATGCAAAAACTGATTCAGAGGAGCCTGAGTTTCAGCTGCATGCGGTAAGTTTCGCCGGTAAAAGTTGGCTAGCCCTCGAAACCTGCGTAATTCCACAAACGTGCGAGGCATGGGAAATTACAAAATAGCCTGAACTTTTCCTAAAGTTGGCTTTGAACCTTCGCCATTTATGATGTAGCCCAGAAACTCGAGGTCGCTCTTGCTCAATTGGCACTTTACTGAGATTAAGACGCAATCCGTAATCTCTCAATCGCTGGAAAACCACGCCAAGATGTTTCTTGTGCTCCTCAAGGTTAGCATGTGCTTTTAACTAGACACGATTCAGGTCATACATATAAAAAAAAAAGTGATGAACCGTTTTAGAATTTTCACATCGAGTTCGTCAATCTTTCTCAAAGTTCACAGATTATTTACGAAAATACATAAATATCCAATGAATTTTTCTCATATCCGAGACCTAGCTACTAGTTCGTGACTTTTTTACGGATAAATTTTTCCCGTGCATGAGCGTTTGCTCATGGTTGAGACCATTTTTAAATCCGCCTGATGGCGGGTGGGTAACTGGTCCCCAAAAATGGGTAATTTTAATTACCCATTTTGTAATTAAATATTAATTTTCATTTTAATTAATTATCTTAATTTTAATTTGGGTAAAAAATTTACCCAAAAATGGGTAAATAAAAAAAAAGATGTTAAAAATGTAAGAATGAGGAATTTATCCGCCAAATAATTAAGTTTAAATCTGCATAGTTCAAAAGTCACGTAGAAACAAAACTTGAGATACAATTCGTCCAATTATATTTGTGACCCTCAGAGAAAAACCGAGACAACTCCTATGTTTTAACACAGGAATTGTATCGCTTTTGACAACCATCTTAATTTCATAAATTGTTGGCGAGGTTGAGCTTATTTTTTCTAAATGTACATAATTAAATGTATTTTCTTGGAGATTTAATAAAAACAGATATGCAATTATAATTTAAAAATGTGTATATTTACTGCCTGTCACTTAAAATAGTTTAGGATAATTAAAAATTTTAATTAGTGAATTAAATATTATACATACCTTTAAGTAGGAAAAAATGTTGTTAAAGCGCTGTTGATTGTCTGAGTGATATAAGTTTGTGAATAATTAATAATTAGTTGGTAAAATTGACGTACTTCAGACCAAGTCAGTAGAAATTCGTTGTTAACATTTCTTTATTGTCGACGTTTCGAAAACTATAACGTTTTCCTCATCAGGACTTTGAAGTTCCATTTCCATATTTTAATAATTTTTTATATATATATATATAAATATATATATATATATATACATAATAAAATTTTAATTTATTAGTATATCAAATTTAACTATTGTTAATTTAAAATTTTAATAGAAAATCTGTTAATTATTTAAAATTAGATTTTATTTGAACTTAGGGATTAATTTTTAAGTAATTAAACTAAGTTATTCAAGTATTACAATAATCTGTTTTTTTTTCATAGCAATATGTATCTCAACGAAATCAAAAACAAATATTCAAATTCTTTTACAGATGTAAAAAAGTTCATCAATTTGAACAAGAGAATCAATAGTTCAAAAACTAGAGAATCATTTCTTGTCAAATGTAGGTTTCATAATTGTTTTAAATTGTTTTAAAGAATATCACTAATGCTACTAGAAATGTTAGAAATTTACAATTTTTTAGTCATAGTACAAAAAAACATGTTAATTCCATAGTTGATTCTTTAGAACATCGTTTACTTAATGATGAAATAAAAGACTTAAATATCCATTTAAAATATTTAATACAAAATTTCAATAATATCAAAATAAATTTAAGAAATTCATTACCTATTAATATATATACCAACATTTTAGAAATGCAATTAAATAATTCAAAAAATAATTCGAAAGATAAACAAAGATTGGAAAAAAGCTACAAAATTTAAAAATTAAAAGTAAAGTTCAAGTACCTTTTAATATCAATAAACATAAAGATACAGAATACAGTAAAGCTAATGATCCTTGGCTAATAAATTTTGGTAATGTTGAAATTCCAGACAATGTTAATGACATTTTAAGGTTAGGAAATAAATTTAGTTCTTCATTTTTAACAAACAAAAGTAAAATAATTATGAATATAGTTAAAGATATAGAGTCAAATATTAGGCTAATTGAAAATAATGAAGAACGTGATTTATTAAGACATAGAATAATTAATACTTCACAAAATTTTTTACAGAATAATAAAATTACAGAAATTGATAGAATTTTAGCACAAAACATTAAGAAAACACAAACATTTATTAAAGCTAATAAACAATTACTAATAACTCATGCAGATAAAAGTAACATTACAGTAATACTAAGAAAGGAATCTTATAATAATAAAATGCAAGAATTATTAAATGACACAAATACTTATGAAAAATTAAATGAAAACCCTGAAAAAGAATTAAAAAATAAAACATTTAAATTGTTAAATTCTTGGAGAATTAATGGTTATTTAGATAAAGAATTATTACGAAAAGATATTTTAGTTCATGATACTAACATTCCTAGAATTTGGTTATATGGGTTACCTAAAGTTCATAAAGATAATTGTCCACTTAGACCTGTAGTATCATTAATAAACTCACCTACTTATAAAATGGCTAATATTTTTAATAATATTCTTAAAAAAGCTTTAATAGTACCAAAATATCAAGTAAAAAATTCTTTTGAATTTAAAAATAAAATAATTAATAAAACAATTCCACATGATCATATCATGGTTTCATTAGATGTTTCTTCATTATTCACAAATGTACCACAGGAATTAGTTATCAATAGTATATTAAGTAGATGGATTTATATAAAAAACTATACAGAATTACCTATTGAAAAATTTGAAGAAGGAATACAATTTTTAATGGAACAAACAGTTTTTAAATTCAATAACAATTTTTATAGACAAATTTTTGGAACACCTATGGGTTCACCTATTTCTCCAACAATAGCTGATTTAGTTATGCAAATTTAGAATCAAATGTTATTAAAAATTTAAATTTGTCGTTACACACATATTTTAGATATGTTGATGATACGTTTATTATATTACCTAAAGATAAACTACTTTATGTATTAAATCAATTTAATTCTTATCATCCAAGGCTTAAATTTACACATGAAATTGAAAGTAATAATTCTATTTCGTTTTTAAATGTTAAAGTTATAAAAACTGATTCAGGTAATATCATAACTGATTGGTTCCGAAAAAATACTTATTCAGGTAGATATCTAAATTTTATTTCAAACCATCCAATACAACACAAAATTTCAATAGTAAAAAATCTTATTGATACAGCTTTAAAATTATCAGACAAATCATTTCACAGTAAAAATATAGAATTTATTTAAAAAACGTTACTTTTAAATAATTACCCAATAATTATGGCAACGGCCATACCACGCTGGAAACACCAGTTCCCGTTAGATCACTGAAGTTAAGCAGTGTTGGGCGCGGTTAGTACTTGGATGGGTGACCGTCTGATACTACTGCGTTGCTGTTGGCGGTAGTGGGTGTGGTGAGCCCACACTTGTAGTTATTTACTACAAGAAACTATCCACCTAGAAACACTACCCGAATCGGGTAGTGTCACGCTTACCCCTAGAGGCTCGCCGAAAGGGAAATGGCTTAATGGTATAGTAGTAGTACCCAATAGAATTTATTCAAATACATGTTAATAATAAAATTAAAACAATTACAGATTCTTTTTCCAACCAAAACAACATAAAAATAATAAAAATTTTAAATTTTAAACCAATAATATCAATTTCATATCATGGTAAGTTATCTTTTGAAATTAAAAGAATTTTAAATGATTTTAATATTACTTGCTACAAGAATAAAAGAACATCATGATAATTTTAGACAAAATCCAAAAAACCATAAAGTCATGACAAAACATCAGTTAGAAACTGGACATGTGATCGATTGGGATAATGTTATAGTATTACATCATGAACCTAATGAATTTAAAAGATTAATAGCAGAAATGTTTTTCATAAAGAAAAACAGTAATAATTGTTTAAATATAATTTCAGATCTTAACAATTATAGTCCAATTTATAATATAATTTTGGATTCTCTAATTTAATAAAATTGTAATGTTTAAATACGAATTGATGAATTTTTTCTAAGTTTTTTAAAATTTTTTATTATTTTAAATAACACATTATAGATTTATATACATTAATTATTACAAATTTGTAACGCAAAAATTCAATATTATAATTAGATCTACATAGAAACTATAGCACCGTATATTATAAATCGTTGATACGTCATTGCTTATTCCATCTTTTGTTAAGAACTCTCTTCCTCTCTGTATTGAATGTATCGTAGCAAAAATGGAGCGAAATAGAAGCTCCGACTGTTTTACTAAACTAACCAAGTTATTAAAGAAAAAAATATATAAATTTAGAAGAATATTGAATTAATTAACATTTTTAAAGATGTAACAACAAATCTTTTCAAAAAATGAAGCTGATAAGGTAAACAAATTTTCAATTATAATTTCTAACCTAAAAATTAAGGAAAAAAATTTTTATTTTTATTTTTAATTTTCAACTATTTTAATGATATTAATTATAATTAATTAATATTACATATATTTATACAGATGAGGAATAGAATTTTACTGAAAAATTAAAAAATGTGATGAACTTTAAAATATGGAAATGGAACTTCAAAGTCCTGATGAGGATAACGTTATAGTTTTCGAAACGTCGACAATAAAGAAATTTTAACAACGAATTTCTACTGACTTGGTCTGAAGTACGTCAATTTTACCAACTAATTATTAATTATTCATACCTTTAAGTAATTATAGCTTTGTTGTTATTTTAACACTTCTTTTCCAAACTTAATAGAAAATAAGATTAACCCTTGTGTTGCCACCCGGGTACCCGGGTACCCATCGGCATACGGTTTGTTAAATAACTTTCTTTCTAATAAGGATAGGCTGAATGCTTCTCGAATCTACATGATTGAACCGATTCTATATCAAAATTTGCATTGCAAATATTTTTAGAAATTTTTTAGCTTGAAATATTTTGCAATTGAAAAATAAAGCACGGCTGAGCCACCCGGGTACTCGGGTACCCCGACAGAAAATCTGAGCCACTAGAGAAATCCTGACCTCGGATTTGGATTCAGCACGCCAAAAACCTTCGGAACAGTATACTCGGGTTCCTGGTAAAATATTTTTGCCAATTTTTGTCGGCCTGTGTTATCCAACGCGCCGCCAGACACCGCCCATAACGCGTACTTTTTCGTTCGTTTATGGAGGCATGAAAACACGCCATTTTATGATTGCGTTTAGGGTAGGAATACTAGGAATACCTTCCTAGAATATGAATAATTAAATATTGATTGAATACACAGTTATTTCAAGTTACAATGGACTTTTAACAACAATTTCGTGGGCGGGGTACCCAGGTACCCGGGTGGCAGATGCTGTGAGTTTTTTTGGGTGACAACACAAGGGTTAAGATAATTAATTTGCGTTGTAATTAGTTGTCTCAAAGTTTAAGATAATCAATTTGCGTTGTTATTAGTTGTCTCCTTCTCCAAATTGTCCTCTACTCTTAGACTAACAGGGAGGGGGTGGGGCCTCCTCCCCTTTTTGAGGTGAAACGTTTCCATTCGTTTCCATTCCATTCGATTAATTAGGTAGGCCACACTACATAATTACCACCATTTTGTAATTAGGCCCCACCCCACAAAGACTGCCATTTTGTAATTAGGCTGCACACCCTAATTACCGTCATTTTGTAATTAGACCATGCCCCTAATGACTGCCATTTTGTAATTAGGTCATGTCCCAGAAGACCGCCATTTTGTAAATAGGTCACGCCCCTTGACCAATCAGGGTAGGTCACAGCCCTCTTCTACCCCCACCCCTCATTTTGGGCCACGCCTCTCGACCAATCACAGGCCGCCTCAGGGTATCTACTAGTACTTCTTTTTTCAATTTTTTCGAAAATCGAGCTTTTCTTATTTAAAAGCTCACGGTAATTTCAAAAGCCCGGCGGCACGGGTTAGGGGGCTTAGGGATGGGTGATAGAGAAACTAACATTGGGTTTTTTTCGGCAACATGCGTTACCCATTTCTGGAGGGGGCACCATTAACTGCGGATTACGACAGGGGTTTAGGGGGGGGGGGGGGGCAATGGAAGTAACGTTACGAATCTTACGAACTTAGATGACGTTTAACACGTTTTCTGATGATAAATTTGTATTGCAGAATTATTCTTTTTGCCTCCTGTTTTCCAGAAACTCCGTCATATTCCCCTTTTTTCGTTTTTTCGGTTAAATGCGAACTAAATTAATAGAACCCAATAAGAACATTCAATCATTTTTGGCTAGAAGGTAATTTTTTGGTTCACAAGTCTACTATTATGTTTTTGGTTCGGAATTCATGTAGTTTGATTAAAAATTCTACTAGTTGATAGAAAATTTAATTTAATTTGTGGAAAATACATCTTTTTGTTAAAATTTCATCTTTTTGGTCAAAAATTCAACTACTTGGTTGAGAGTTTAACTACTTTGTAAACATTTATTTTTTTGTTGAAAATTCATCTCTGTGGTTAAACTTCAACCTTTTTTGAAAATTCGTTTCATTTTTGGTTGAAAACCAAAGATATTCAACATTTTCTCAAAAATGGGTTTATTGCATCAAAGATTCTTGAAAAATCAAATACACGTTGTGATAAAAGGATTTGTTCGAATTCTCATTCTTTAATACAGTAATAAAAAAGTGACCCTTTCACCGGATAATCATCTATCTCAGTGCGATGCAAAAAGTCTTGGACGATTTACTCGAAATTGGTTCACTTTTTTAGATCAAAACGTTTTTATCCTCATTCAGAAACTCAATAACCGCTTCTAATAAAAGTTTTTTGTGCTAAAATCTGCAACACGTGATCTCGGAAGTGGCATTATGTCTTGTCTTTAAATGGTGACTTCGATTTTACAGAATGTTTTTTCGGTCTCCTGAAAAATGTTGATAAAAAAAATTATTGTAGAGCTGCCCAATGAAATTATTTTACAGAAATTGACTTTTTGAGTATACGTTTTAAAAAACTGATTTTTGGAAGTATACTTCTTTTTAAGCCCTTTTGTCCAATTTTGTTTTCACAACTTGTCTTTTTTAAGTTATTAATGTTACGTCCCGGTTAAAATTTTAAAAATTTTACGTAACTTCTAACGATAAGTAGAGCAGATCAGCTACTTATGGTAATTACTCATGTGGTTAATCGCGAAGCTTGATACATAGCGGCCAGCAATAAATGATCCACGGTCGATAGCGTCACAAGCGTATGATAAACCGAGGCACTTACCAAGAGGAGATGAAATATCGGTAACAGAAAGATGTTACTTACAAATGTTACCGATATAGGATAATCATATTTACACATCCTAATATGTTAAATAATAATGAAGGAACCGAATATATAGATGTAGAATATTAGTAGATACATATGTTTAAACTAATACAATAATTAATGCCATATGTAACACATCAGTTACCTAAAAATGTACAACGTAACACTGGTGAAATGAGTATGTATATAGTCAGGCACACGGTAACCAAAAATTGTCTGACTAAACACATTACACATAATTAAGTTAGTAGTAGAATTCATATTCCTGAAAGAGCAAGAGATGCGGAAATCGACAACCGAGAGTATCAGCAGAAACGTGCCGATTTCAAAAGTTAGAAACGTGCCGATTTCAAAAGTTGAATACGTGCCGATTTCAAAAGTTCGATCGTGACTTTCGGCACGTATTCATCGCCATGGAGAGCCCATCATATATAAACCCCAGCGACATCCCTGTCAATTGTCTTACGTTCTCGGCAGTCATACTGTTCACTTCGATCTACGATTAACGAATCGCTTTGACAAAGTTACGGCTTCTATCTCATTGTGACCGAAGAAACACTCTGAATAAGTCACGTACTTTCAAGTTCAATTTAAAATAGTTAACGTGTTCCAGTCTTGAACTAAGTCCCTTCGGCTGAGATTTTCGGTCGTCATAAAGTGAGTCTTTTACGGATAAAGTCCGCGGTGTTAAACGTTCGCGAAAAGAACTCAAGTGTGGATTGGGTGACTGTTATAGAACCCTGTATCGCACTACCACTATTAACAAGTGTTCGTACACCTTTTCACTATTGAATTACTTCCGAGTTTATTCAATTTATCATCTGGTAAAACTCCGTCGGTTTTTTAAAATAAACACAGAGATCCAACCGACAAAACAACTCCCTCTCTTGCCCTTTCAAGCATCGAAAGGTATATGTAAGTTTATTTCATGTAACTTTTAACTCTGTTCTTACTCCTTATAATAAAACAAATATTTAAGCAACCACCTCTTACTCATTTTAAACACTGTACTCTGACACAGTCCGCGTAGGGCTGATAAGTGACACACAAACCCACAAACAAATAATTGGTCAGGTCTTACCAGCCTGACATAATCAGCACACTGGTCTCTCTCTCTCTTTTCCTATTTTCCATACTACCCTCGCCTATTGCTCGGGACTTGACATTCATTAATTTAATTAATTGAATAAATTAAATATTAATTAAATTACTTCGCTAATTTTCTTTTTGAAGATTTACCTCTTTGGTTAAAAATTTAACTATTTAGTTGTAAATTCATTTTTTCTTGTTGTTAAAAATCAATTTTTTATCTAAAAATTTAACTATTCTATTTTTTGTGGAAAAAGTAACCTTCATAAGTTGAAAGTTCAACTGCTTGTGAGAAAATTCATCTTGCTTGTTTGAAAGTTAACTTTCTTGATGAAAATTCATCATTTCCGGGCAAAATACAAAAGGCTCGGGGTGGTCAAAACGAAAATTTATTGAGTGTCAATTATTCCCTGCAAATTCCTCAAGAAGTAATAAAACTTTAATTCACAAAAAGTTAATAAATAGTCCTTTTTCCATTTTTTTCGAAAACTAGGCTTTTTCAATTTAAAAGCCTATGTTAATTTCAAAAGCCCGGGGGCCTTAAGCGATTTGAAAAAATAGGGAATTTATTTTTCCAGAAAAATAACAAATGAGGGTGGATCGATCACCCAAAATCGAAAGTCGACTTTTTGGATCATTTAATGGCATATTTTCCGAAAATGGCTATTTGTCAAAATGTTTAATTATATTTTTTTTGTACTTTGGAACGTGCCGATCAATAACTCAAATGAAAATTATAAGAAAAATGGACAGTTTTCACTCAAACACCTGCCAAACATTCAATTATTACATGTATTTCAATAGAAAAATTGGACTATTAATGAAATGTTATCCTACTCAAAATCGTTTTCTTAGATTTTGGCTAAATGCCTCACATTTTGTAGATCAGAACCATTAAAACAAAATTTGTGTATCAGAAAAAGTGTTTGAGTTTATTTCAGTAGCAGGGCTATGCCGGTACGAGGCCACTTGTCAACAGATGGCGCCACCGTCGCAAGTTGCCGACACCAACAGATGTCGCCACCGACGAAGGCAGGGTTCTGTTCCGTGCTGAGTTACCGACTCCAACAGATGGCGCCACCGTCGCTAGTTACCGACACCGACAGGTGGCGCCACCGACCAAGGGAGGGTTCTGTTCCGTGCTAAGTTACCGACACCAACAGATGGAGCCACGACAAAGGGAGGGTTCTGTTCTGTGCTAAGTTACCGACACCAACAGATGGCGCCACCAACAAAGGGAGGGGTTCAGTTCCGTGCTAAGTTACGTGTAGTCGGTAAACCATTGCGGTTGGAAACGGTGATTCCTGCTAAGTTAACATTATAAGGTTCGGTTCCGTGCTAAGTGAGCATTGATCAGTAAAACAGAGAGGTCGGTAATTCTTAGGTTCTGTTCCATGCTAAGTAGGTAAAACAGTAAGATTGTTCATGGAGATTCCTGCTAAGTTAACATTATAAGGTTCTGTTTCATGCTAAGTCGGTAAAACAGTGAGGTTGGTAATGGGGATCCCTGCTAAGTTAACATTATAAGGTTCGGTTCCGTGCTACGTGACCATTGATCAGTAAAACAGTTAATTACCATCGGCCGGTAAAACAGGTAAGTCGGAAATTTTTTTACATTATCATTTTAGCATATGTCGGTAAGGTAGGGAACTATTTTACCATCAGTCGGTAAAACAGGGAGGTCGGTAATTTTTTATAGCAGCATTTTATCATATGTCGGTAAGGTAGGGAACTACTTTACCATCAGTCGGTAAAGCAGCAAGGTCGGTAATTTTTATCTTATCATTTTATCATATGACGGTAAGGTAGGGAACTATGTTACCATCAGTCAGTAAAACAGGGAGGCAGGTAATTTTTTATACTAACATTTTACCATCGGTCGGTAAGGTAGGGATTCCTGTTACCATCGGTCGGTAAAACAGAGAGATCGGTAATTTTTTATATCATCATTTTGCCATAGGTCGGTAAAACAGGGACAGTCGATAATGCACATCTTCAGCCACAGATGGAGCCTCAGTTGCTATATCAGCAGCTTATCTTATCAATCAGGTGTAAATAACTGATGACGTCACTCAGTACTTTCGGCCAGCACTAATATCACTGTATCAACAGTCGGTAATGCATTTATCGGCCGTTGAATTGATTCTCAGTCTGTATGTACCTTACCGACATACTCCCGATGCCTGAAGTCAATCGGACCTCTCTTTCTACTATGTGAGAAAGACAACGGTACTCATGAGAATTCGAAACGAAATTTTCAAAACGTCTCTCTTCCTATCGTTTGAGTTAGACAGAGAGAGTCCGATGGTATTCGAACAAAAATTCATACTTATAACTTGAACTAATTAAAAAATATAAAGAACAATG